>JAODAL010003205.1:0-178450 GCA_025379985.1 Phyllomedusa bahiana
TTTTTTTGGGAAAGATCCTTCGGGAAAACAATTGATTTCCGGACCCTTTCAAGAAACCAGGGGGCGACCAAGTAGGCCTTTTTTTAAAACCCCGGGGCAAAAAGGGGTGGTTCTGGCCCCCCAAGTCTCCTTGACCCCCTTTCCCCCTATTTTTGGGGGCGGGTTTTGGGGGTTTCAAAAAAAAGCAGGCATTCGGGACAGGGGGGTAGGACAGGGGCAAGGTTCGTGGGAGGATTGGGGCACAAAGTACACACAAAACCCCAAAAAATGGGGCATTTTTGGGAAAAAAACATGAAGGAAGGAAATAGGGAAGGGGGGTTTTAAATAATCAGCCGGTTTTAAAAATAATAAATAAACCCCGCGCCCCAAAAGGGGGAGTTACACCAGGGGAGGCCCCGGCCCAACGGGGGCGGGGGGGGTTAAAAAAGAAATAGGGGCCCCCCAAAAGGGGTTTCCCCCCCGCAATTTTAAAAAAATTTTAAATCCTTTTGGAAAAAATGTATAAACAAAAAATTTTAACCTTTATCTTTTACACACCTTAATTTTTAAAAAATGGATTAAAAACCTTTTGAAAATTCTTTTTTATTCCCACCCCCGGGACCCAAAAACTAACCCAAAAAAATTTTTGTTCCGGGGGTGTTTTTTCCCCCTTTTTTTTCACCCTAGGCCCATATGAATTTATTAGTCCAAAATTTTTAAAAATTTGGGGCCCCCCCCCGGAAATAGGAATGGGGTCCCCCTTTTGGAGACGGTAGAACCCCCTTCCAAAAGGGGGTTGGGCCCCCAAGGGGGGAGGTTTGGGCCCCCTTAGGCAGGTGGGATTGGGGCCCCCCAGGTAAAAGGGAAGGGGGCCCCCCTGGCAGAGGTAAAATTTTTTCCCTTAGCAAATAATTAACCCCCCAAACAAAGGTGGGGCACCCCCTTTAAAAAAAATTCATGGGCCCCCCAAAGATAGAGGGTTTGGGGCCCCCAAGGGGAAGGATTTGGGGCCCCTTTAAAAATAATTTCCCCCTTTTTGGAAAGGGGGGGATGTTGGGGGGCCCCCCAAGGCCGGGGGGGCATTTTATTTGGCGGATTTCTTGAGGGGGGCCCCATCAAAAGGGGAAAATACACCTAATAACTTAAATTTGGGGGTCCCACCAAAAAATTTTTGGTTCCAAATAATTTTTAAATTTGATCCCCACCCCCCCCCTTTTTAAACCAAAAATTTAAACCTTTTGTTGTCCTCCAAATCTTAACCCTTTCCCCCCCTTTCCCTTTAAGTTAGGAAAAATTTTTTCCTACACAAAGATTTTCACTTAAATTATGAAAAATGGGGTTTGGTGGTTTAAAAACTAAAAAGGTGGTCTCATTTAACACAAGCATTTTTTTTTTTTTAAAAAAAATGGAAACCCCAACAAAAAAAATTTCCTTTTCAACATTTTGAAGGGGGAAATTTTCTTTCTTTTAACAACAAATTTTGCCCCATTTTCCTAAAAAAATTTTTTGAAAAATTTCGCAAACTCCCAAAGGGGAAAAGAAAGGCCCCAAAAAGGGGGTTTTGGTTGGAAATTTTCCAAAAGGGCCCCAAAAATTTAAAAATTTATTGGAAAGAATAAAAAAATTTAAAGGAAAAAGGGGGGGTATTTTTTTTTTATGGGGGGGATTCCCAAAGTATTCTAAAAAAAATTATTTTTAATTTACAAAATATAAAAATTTGCCAAAATGTTTTTTTCGAAACCCCTTCTAAAAAAAAAACCCCCCCTTTCATTACTTTTCCCCTTTTGGGGAATGGGGAAAGTGAAAAAAATTTAAATGTCTTGAATAGCTGGGTTTTAAAAAAGAAAAGGGGAAAAAAACACCCTTTTCTGGTTTTTTGGGGGGGGAGAAAAAAAACATATAAAATTTTATCCAAAACCCCGATTCATTTTTTGAGGAACAGAACCCAAAAAAAATTTTTTTTAAAAAAAAATATTTAACTTGTGAAAAAGAGTTTGAAAAATTAATTTTAAAGGGAAAAAGAAAATTATTTAGTTGATTCTTTTAAATTCCAATGAGATATGATTTTTAAAAAAATTTTTCCCCCGTTAGCCCGGGCCAGGGGAAATGGGAAAAATGGTTGTAAAAAGGGGGGGGTAGGTTGGGGTGTTTTAAAGGGACTTCAACTAAAAACTAAATTTTACCCAAAAAAATTTTTTTTTAAAAAAACCCTTTATTTGGGGATTTTGGCCTTTAAAAATTGAACCTAATTTTTAAAAAAAACCCGTTAAAAAAAAGGAATTTTATAAAAATTTTTGGGGTTTTTTTAAAATTTTTAAAAGAATAAAAATTTTAAAAGAAAAAAAAAGGAAAAATGGTGAAAATTTTTAAAAATAGTGCAACAGAAAATTTTTCAAATTTTTTTTTTTGAAAAAAAAAAATTTTTTTAATTGAAAAAATTTTCCCGACTGGTTTTTTTTCCGGGGGAAATATTTTTGGATTATAGGGGGTTTGGAAAATTTTTGCAATTTTTTTTATTTGTTTTTTTAAAAAACCTTTTTTTAAAAAAAAACCCCTTTAAAATTATGATTTCTGTTTTTTTTTTTTTGCATGTCCAAATTCTTGTTAAACCCCTTTTGGGGTTAAACTTTAAAGTAAAATTTTGGATCATTGAGGTAAAATTTTTAAGGGGTTCTTTCCCTTGAAATGTCAAGGGGGTTTTTTGTAGGGAGGTACCTTTTGGGGGTTTGGACAAATTAAAAAGTCACTGTTTGGGGCCCCGTTTTAAACAGTTTAGGAGTAAAACCCCCCCTTTGAAAGAGTTTTTAAACCCCCAAGGTTAGCCCCAAAAGATTTCATACTTTTAAAATTTTTAAGTTAAAAAAACCCACCTTTTAAAAAATGTTAAAGGAGGGTATTTTGCAAATTTTTGGTAGTTTTAAATTTTTTTAAAAAAAGTCAATTCATTTAATAAATTTATGCCTTTCCTTTAGCCTTTTTAAAAAAAATTTTTTTAAAGGGAGGAAAAATTTAGCAACCCACATTAGTGGGATAAAAAATGACAAAATTTTTTGATTTTTGACAAGGGGAAAAAAATTTTACAATAGAAGGGAATTTTGCAACAAATGATTGGGCAGATTTTTTAAAAAAATTTTTTTTTAATTTTTTTAAGGGAAAAAAAAAATTTTGACTTTGTGAGAAAAGGTTTTAAAAATTTTGGGAATTTTTAAAAGGTTTTTTTTAAAAAAACCCAAAAACCCCAATTTTCTTTCTTTGGATAATTTTTAAAAAAATTAAGATTGAAAATTTTTTTTTTAAATTTTTAAATAGTTGGGGAAAAACAAAATGGGGTGTTTAAAGGATACAAATTTTGGGGAAAAACTTAATTTTTAAACTTTAATCGAATGCCAAAAATTTTTTTTGTTTTTTTTTTTTAAAAGAAAAAGGGAAAAAATTTAAAAAATTTTTAAAAAATTTTTTTTTTTTTTAGTTTTAAAATTTTGAGTGTTAAAAAATTTTTTTTAACCGGTGGTTTAAAATGAAAGGTTCCCCTTTATAAATCTTGGTTTTGGGGGTTATACCCCGGGGGAAAAGGGGGTTTCAAAAAAATCTTTTTCGGGGGGGCGGGGAAAGTGTGAAAAACCAAAGGTTTTTTAATTTTTTTTAAAATTATTTAGGAAAAAAAAAAAATTTAAAGTATAAAATGCAAATTTTAATATAAAAAAATTTTTAAAAGCCCACTTGTTTTTCCATACCCAAAAAAAATTTTTTTAAAGTTTCAGTTTAAATTTTTTAAAAAAAGCACAGAAATTTTTGGGGGCTCCCCTTTTTTGGTTTTTTGGGGAAAAAATTTTTTTTATATTTGGGGGAACCCAAGCCCGGGGAAGGGGGGAAAAATTTTAAAGACTGCAAAGGGGGGAAAAGAGAAAATTTTCTCCCCAAAACCCGGGTGTGGCCAATTAAAAAAATGGGGGGGGGAAAACAAAAAAGGGGAAACCCCCCCAATACCCTTTTTTTTATTTGGGTACATTTTGCTTTTAAAAAGGAAATTTTTAAAATTTTTTTTTTCCCCCAATTAAATTTTCTTTTTTTAAAAATTTGGTGATTATACCAGTGAAAATTTTTTTGGGGCTTTAAAAAAAAATTTAAATTTTTTTTTTTTTAAAAGCCCCATTTTTTTCCCAATTAAAAATTTTTATTTTAAAAAAAATTTAAAAAACACAAAATTAATTTTAAAAAAATAAATTTAAAAGTATTTGCCTTAATGTTTTTTAAATTTTAAAAAAGGAAAATGAAATTTTTTACTTCTTGAAATTTATTTTGAAAAAGATGCTTTTCCAGAAAAAAATTTTTTAAAAAGGGTTAATTTTTGGAAAAAAATGAGAAAATTTAAATTTTTTTAAAAAAAGAAAAATAAATTTTTAAAAAAATGGTGTTTTTTTGGGGGCATCCTAAAAAAAGGGTTTTAGGGAAGGATTTTCAGGTTTTTATACTGTTTTTATTTTTAATAAAAAAAAAATTTTCCCCTTTTTTTTTGTTTTAATGTTTAAAATAAAAAATTAATATTCAAAATTGGGTTTTGGGGGTTTCCCGTTTTGTGCCTTTTTTTTTTAAAAAAATTTTAGAAGGGCCCCTGAAAAATTTTTTTTTTAAATTAATAAAAAAATTTTTTGAAAATTTTTAAATTGTTAATTTTGATAATTATTTAAAAAAAATTTTTTACAAGTAAAAAAAAAATAATTCAGAAAATTTGGGGGGAAAAATATTTTTTTAGGAATTAACTTTTAAAAAAGTTTAAAAAGGGGGGGGTTTCCCCGTTCCAAGACATTTGGGTTTCAAATTTTTAAAAAAGGTTGACCTTGCAAGATTTATTTTTAATTTAATAAAAAAAATTTTAAATTTTTTTTTAGGGGTTTTTTAAAAAGAAAAAATTTTGGGGGGGGGCCTGGGTTTTTATTGTTAGAGGAAAAAACCTTTTTTTTTCATGTAATTTTTGGACAGAGGGGCCGAATTGGTAAATTTGTAAGGGGGATCCCACAATTTTAAAATTTTTTTTAAAAAGGGGAAATTTTTTTCATAAACTTAAAAAATTTTTTTTTCTTTAGGCAAAAACCTATTGTTTAGGGGAGTTTGTGTTTCAAAATTTGTCTCTAAAATAATTTTAAACCCCCCCCTTTTGGTTTTTTGTATTTTCAATAATTATTTTAAAACCTTTTGGGTTTTAAAAATTTTTTTGTGGGAGGAAAAAATTTTTTGTTGTTTTTAATAAAAAAAAATTTAAAAGTCTGTTTTTTGGTGGTTTGCCAATTTTTTTTTCCCAAAAAATGGTTCCCCTTAACAAAAGGAAAATTTTTTTTGGGGTTTAAAAACAAAATAAAATTGAAAAAAGGGGGGTTTTTTGGGGGAAAATTGAATAGGCCAAATTGAAAAGAAAAATTTTGGGGGTAACCCCCCTTTCCCAAAATTTTTTTTTACCTAAAAAAACAAATTTGGGAGTTTTGGGTTGGGGGTTTTTAAAAACCCTAAGGTTTGTTTTTATTTTAGTTTTTTTAGTGTCTCCCCCCACAAAAATTTGGGAAAATTTTTTTAAAAGTTAGTAAGGGATAGGTGTGATTAAAAGGGGGGTTTTTTCTGCCTTTAAAACTTAAGGGGTGGAAAATTTGTGGGGTTAATTTTTCGATTTAAAAAAAAATTTAAAAAAAGGGTTTTTAAGTTTTTAAAAATTTTTTTTGAGAAAATTATAAAAATAAAGATTTTGGTCATTTCTTTTGGGAAAAGAAATAAATTTTTAAAAGGAAGAAGTTGGAAATTTGGTTAAAAAATTTAAGAAAAATCATCAGGATTTTCAAAGGGATGGGAAAAAAGGGGGTGTTAAAATTTTTTTAAAAACAAGGTTAAAAATTCCTTAAAAGTTGTGAATAATTGGAAAAAAAAATTTTCTAAAGACATTTAAAAATTTTGTAAAATAGGTGGGGGGGTTTTCAAAAAGGGCTTAGGAATGAAAAAAAGGAAAAAAGAGATTTTAAGGAAAAATAAAAACGATTTTTTCCCCCGTATATAGTAAAAGGGTTTTTAACCCCTTTAATTAAGAAAAAAAGGCCCCTTATAATTTTTTATGACCACAAAGGAAGAAATTTTAAAAAATGTTATTTAAATTGAAAAAATTTTCCCCAAAAGTAATTTGCCCTCAAAATTTTAAAATACTGATTTTAAAAGGTGTTAAAATTTTTGGGGAAAAAAACCTAAAACTTTTGGTTTAAATTAATGGGTTTTAAAAGGGGAAAAATTTTTTTATTTAAAACCCTTTGTGAAAAAGTAGGGGGGGTTTTTTAACCCTTTTTTTTTTTGTTCTGGGTTAAAATTTTTTTCATTATAACAAGTTTAATTCAAATTTTAAAAAAAAAATTCAAAATCTTTTTAAATAATTTTTGGAAATTGTTTAATTAAAAAACGTTTTGGGATCTCCAAAATTAAGGGAAAAAGGGAAAATTTTTTTGGAAGGCCGGGTTTAAGTTTTTTTAACTAAAAATTTCTTTACCTTTGGGTTTTTTTAAATCCCTTACCAAAACAAAATTTTGGTTTGTTTATTTGGTTTTTTTTTAAATTTTAAAGCCCAAAGTGAGCTAAGAAAAAATGGAAGTTTTGGTTTTTTGACGGGGTCTCTAGTTTGGAGATTTTTGCCCGTAAAAATGTTATTTCTATTTTTAAAAAAAGAATGGGTTTTTTTTTTTCATTTTTTTTGGCTTTTAGAGGACAAAAAATTTGAGTGTTTTAAACTTTAAAATTTTTAAAAGTTAAAAAAATTTTAAATTAACTTTGGGGGAGAAAAAAATTTAAAAAAAAAGGGGGAGCGGAGGAAGTAAATTTGGAAATCCCCCGCCCCTTTTCAGGAGTTAATATGGGGGCACGAAAGGTTAAATTTAGAAGGGGTTTTTTCAGGCTACATGGGGATTTTTTATGGAATTAAGGGGCCCTTTTTGGGGTTTTTTAAAAAAACATTTTGTTTAACCGTGACCTTGAATTAAGAAAATTCAAAACAAAGGTGGTTATAGAAATATTCCCGAAAAAAAAATGAACTTTTGAGGGGGAAAAAAAATTGGGAAAAAATTAAAAAAAAAAAAATTGATAGTTTTAATAAAAGGTTTAATTTTGGGGTTTTCAGATGTAACCCCTTTTGGGAAAGAGTTTAAAAAATGTGTGGAGAATTTTGGGGTTGGCTTAAAAAAAATTTAATTAAAATTTTTGTTTTTTCCTTTTTTATTAAGGTTATTTAAATAAAAAAGACGTTAGGTTGTAAGCTTTTGTGAGAAGGGACCCATACACCTCTTATTTAAACAGTTAATTAGTTTGTTACTATGTAGTATCTGTATATGTACACTCCAAATTGTAAAATGTCATAGTATAGGCTAGCTCTATATGAAAAACAATTATTATTATTAGATTTTTCCAAGTAAAATTGATAACTGCTGTATTTCTGGTATGGGTCGTGCATTTTTTATATAAATATACTTGTAGAAACTTACTTTTAATTTGCATTAAGATGATGTCAAGTCGTATTTTGTTAAAGACAGTTAGTCCAGCTGCAAGATAATCATTTTTGCAAGCGCAGTCTTGCTTTCTACTCCCATTAAATGGACATTCGTATGGATTTCTCAGCCTGCACAAAAATATAGGCATAGTAAAGGTAATCAGCTATTAACCTCTTAAGGACATAGCTATTTTGAGCTATTAGGCCACAGTACAATTTTTTTTTAATTTCTTTTTTCAACCTAACCATATGAGAGCTTGTTTTTCAGGATGGGTTGTGTTTTCAATTTCAGCCCAGTGGGGTATATATAATGTATTGGAAAACTATTTTATTTAGTCTTTGAGGGGTGTTGGAAAAAAAAGACAATTCTGAAATTTTTTAAGTTTTGTTTTTCAGACTTACGTACTACACTGTTTTACTCCATGCCAATGACTTAGAATCTAAATCTGTTTTCCCTGTGTCAGTTGCACAATGAGAGAGATTACTTTGTACCGCAGACTGATAGGACAGATAGAACTTTTAAAGAATGGAATACTCTATAAATACATTCTAAATCCTCAGATTTCTTTACATCCCTGCCAGCAGCACAATGATGAGGATGTAGCAAGCAGAAACCTATAGAGATGGACATCCTGCTCTTATCTCAGAATCAACTTCCCTAAAGAAGTGTCCTCTGAGGATCATTCAGGGATTCTGCCTATGTCTACGGTCATGTCTTCATAACACTTTTTTATGGTTGGATTTTTAAACGGATTCAGTATTTAGAATCCACAAAAATCTGACTGTAAACCCCTATAGACCTCAATAGAAAATCCGAGCAGTAGTCAACACAGCACAGATTTTCTATTACCGGATTTCCAACTGCCAGTTTATTACACATGTTCTGTAATCATGTTCTATAATTTGCTGTATTACAGTGGATTCAAGTACACTTCAGTGTTAAGGGCCAGACGAAATCCGATAACCGATTGTTGGATTTCCAACAGCATTTTACAGTTGCCGTGTAGATATAGTCTAATAAAGGTATCCATGGAAGACCAGGAAGCCTACTACAGTTTTGGTCAATGAAAATTAAAAGTATTTTTTGCTACAGTGCCGGAATAGAACTATGAGTCTTACAGAAAGAGGGCAACTCTACACCTTCAGACATATAGGCATATAATATAACCTCTCGATCCAATGGGGTATTTAGAGGTTTCAGAACATTTCAAATCCTCTTGGGCATAGAGAGAATTTTATTCCTACTATCTCGTTGGGCTGGATTTTCCTTCTCCTGTTTGCTGGAGTTCGTTTGGAGTTGTCTACCCATTACCGCTGTTCCACCGAGACAACAGGATTCCACAGGTGAGCTGGTTCCCCTCTCTCTGCTTTGCTGTATTTAACTCAGGTTGTTACAGAAGCAGATGGCTGATGGGCTAACAGAGAGAACCCCATCCCTCACCCACCCTATACATTCTGGTATTTATAATGTGTGTAAAAAATGTTTTATTACTTTTCTAATTTTACAACTTCGTGAGTCTTATTATTTGATTTCGGCCATGTACAGTTTTATTATAGATTGCATTAGAAAACCCATAAGAGCGTCGCTCGCTCTCCCATTGGTCCAAATAACCGCGCCTCTTTTAACTTAGCCAATCACAAACAGAGCTTGCTCTGCATTTCTTTTCCCCTTAGAACTCTATGAGAAGGTAGCTCACCTGCTGATAAGCTAAGCTGGACGAGCCCCTCCTTCCCCCAAACAATCACAGTACTAGAATATTTCCCATAGACAGTAATAACTTTTAGGGCGCCCTTCTATCGCGCCCTTCTTTCTCCACTCAAAATAGACGCACTACATATGAATTGGTGGATCATATCATATCTGTGCCGCTGGTCTCAACCATCAGACTTCTTTTCTGCCTTTTTTAACTTTATTTTGTAACTGTCCCTCCTTTCATTTGATTGGCGTCAATACTTCTCCATAGGCTTATATTAAGAGACATGTAGGCTAATTGATTCTAAGTAAGTGGAATTCGTATTAGAATACATCGAGGAAAACTTCAGTTCGAACGTCAAGTCGAACTTTGGGTACTTCGTGGTGCACTACGAACTTTGTGCTTTTCATTGATACAATGGCTGCGAGCAAGAATGGCGTTACATGGGCAACGCAACTCCCTGGGAGGAAGAAGGGAAATAGCCGCATGAAATGAGCATAGAAGAAGCCAATCAGATGACCGGCGGGATTCTCTGAGTGACGTCACGCACTATATAAGACCGAGCCGCGCCACTGTGAGCTCATACCGCTCTCACACGTACTGTGATAGGGAAGGTGCTGCCTGCGGGGTGATAGCCTTTCTGAAGAACTATTTTTTACACAGCGATTTTTGTGGGGTTTCTCAGCTTGTCTCAGGAGACTGTTCTCTGAATGTTCTATTTCTGATTTTTTTGGGTATTGGATCTGAAATCCAGTGTGCGTCCACTGCATGCATCATATACAATCAATATCCAAGTGGTCTAAGCCCAGTTCCTGATGTTTTCAGTTAAAGAAACAGCTTTTTTTACAAATACAAATCCACTTCATTTTTTGGCTGCTCCAATTCTATTGCGCAATTTACATCCAGGGGTTAATTAAGCGTTGTTTTGAGGTGTGCTGACGCCCAGAAACTGTCTTTTACAACGCCAAAATATATAAATGTTTTCCTGTAGCCTAATTCACAAGCAAAGGTTAATTACAACTGTATCTCTGTGGTATGGCGTAGAAAACACGCAATTGTACACGCTACAAAGCTACTATTTTTTGTGCGGCTCAATTCTTTGGCGCAATTAAGATCAGTGGGTTAATTAATCGTTGCTTTTGGCAAGGTGTGCTGACCCCAAGAAACTGTCTTTTACAACGCCAAAATAAATAAATTTTTCCTGTAGCCTATTCACAAGCAAAGGTTAAATTTACAACGTACTCTTGTTTGTATGGCTAGAAAACACTCAATTGTTAACACGCTACAAAGCAATTGTATTTCATTTTGTTTTTTGGGGGGGGGGGGGGGGGGGGGGGGGGGGGGGGGGGGGGGGGGGGGGGGGGGGGGGGGGGGGGGGGGGGGGTTCTTTGACGACTAGTTTGTGGTGGCTAATTCTTTGGTGCAATTTAGCATCCAGAAGGTTAATGTAAGCGTTGTTTTGCTGTGTGCTGACAAAAATAAAACCGTCTTCTTTTCAACGCCAAACTATATATAAATATTATTTCCTTTATGACTACTCATTCACAAGCAAAAGGTTAATTACAACTGTATCTCTGTTGTGTGGAGTAGAAAACTATTACAATTGTCTAACACGCTACACAAGGAGAGCACTTTAAACCTAGTTGTGAGCTCAATTCTTTGCGCAATTACATCCATGCGTATAATTAAGACGTCTGTTTTAGCTGTTGCTGACAAAAATAAACCGTCTTTTCAACGCCAAATATATATAAATTTTATCCTTAGGACCTAATTCCAAGCAAAGGTTAATTACAACTGTATCTCTAGTTCTGTTATGGAGTAAAAACACCAATAGCAGTAACACGCTACAAAGCTACTAGTTTGTGCGCCATTCTTTGGCGCAATTTACATCCAGGGTGAATTAAGCGTCTTGTTTTTGCTGTTGTCTGACATAAAAATAAACCGTCTTTTTCAACGCAAAAATATAATAAATTTTTCTGTAGCCTAATTCACAAGCAAGGTTAATTACAACTGTAATCTCTTGTTGTGTGGTGTAGAAAAATACCGCCATTGTTAACACGCTACAAGCACTAGTTTGTGGTGGCTCAATTCTATTGCGCAATTTACTCCCCGGGGTTAATTAAGCGTTGTTTTGCTGGTGTGCAGACAAAAATAAACCGTCTTTTTCAACGCAATATATAAAAATTTTTTCCTTACTAATTTCACAAGCAAAGGTTAATTACACGTAAACTCTTGTTGTGTGGAGGAGAAAACACGCAATTGTAACACGCTACCATAAGCTACTAGTTGTGCGGCTCAATTCTTTGGCGCAATTTACATCCAGTGGGTTTAAAAAGCGTTGTTTTGCTGGTGTGCTGACAAAAATAAACCGTCTTTTTCAACGCCAAATATATATACAAATTTTCCTTACCTAATTCACAAGCAAAGGTTAATTACATCTGTATCTCTTGTTGTGTGGAGTAACAAAACACAGTCAATTGTAACACCTACAAAGCTACTATTGTGCGGCTCAATTCTTGGCGCAATTTACAATCCCGGGGTTTAATCTAAGCGTCTTGTTTTGCTGGTGTGCTGACACAAAAATAAAACCGTCTTTTTCATCAACGCAAAAAATATAAATTTTTCCTTAGCCTAATTCACAAGCAAAGGTTAATTACAACTGTATCTCTTGTTGTTCTGGCGTCTGAAAACCACGCAATTGTAACACCTACAAAGCTACTCAGTTTTTGCAGGGCTCAATTCTATGCGCAATTACATCCAGGGTTAAATTAAGCGTTCTGTTTTGCTGGTGTGCACAGAACAAACAATAAACCCTCTTTTCACGCAAAAATTATATAAAATTTTTCCTTAGCCTAGCGATTCACAAGCAAAGGTTAATTCAACTGTATCTCTTGATTTTTTTTTTTTTGTTTTTGTTTGGCGTAGAAAACACGCAATTGTAACACGCTACAAAGCTACTATGTTTGTGGGGCTCAAATGTCTATAGCGCAATTTACATCCAGGGGTTAATTAAGCTTGTTTTGCTTGTGTGCTGCAAAAATAACCGTCTTTTTTCAGCAAAAAATATAACAAAATTTTTCCCTAGCCTAATTCACAAGCAAAGTTAATTACAACTGTAGATCTCTTGTTGTGTGGCGTAGAAAACACTCAATTTGTAACACTGTCTACAAAGCTACAGTTTGTGCGGCCTCAACATTCTATTGCGCAATTTACACCAGGTTAAGTTAAGCTTGTTTTGCTGGTGTCTGACAAAAATAAACGTCCTTTTTTCAACAGCAAAAAATCATTATAAATTTTTCCTTAGACCTAATTCACTAGCAAAGGTTTAATTACAACTGTATCTCTTGTATGGTGTGGGCGTAGAAAACACGCAATTGAAACAAGCTACAAAGCTACTATTTGTGGGCGCAAATCTATTGCGCAATTTACATCCAGGGGTTAATTAAGCGTTGTTTTTTATCTGGAGTGCTGACAAAAATAAACCGTCTTTTTTCAAACGCCAAATATAATGATATTTTTTTTGTAGACTAAATTCACAAGCAAAAGGTTAATGTACAATTATCTTATCTCTTGTTGTGTGGCGTAGCAAAATACACGCATTATGTAACACGCTACAAAGCTACTAGTCTTGTGTGGACCCCAATTCTATTGCACGCAATTTAATCATCCGAGGGGTTAATTAAGGCGTTGTTTTTGCTGCTGTGAGCGTTGCTAAAAATACACACCTCTATTTCAACATCGAAATATTAATACATTTTCTGTAGCATAATTAACAAGCGAAGGTTAATTAAAGCCAGTTGTGCGCTTTTTCATACTAGTCATAAAACACACAGTGCTTGTAAACGACACATACAAGTAAATTTTTCCTGGCATTTTGTGGAGGCGCAATTTATATCCAAGGTACCCAAGCTTTTACTGGGTTCATTTTGGATTCAAAAACAGGGTGTAATATTTTATCATATACAGATATGCTTCATCAAACAGTGTCTGTACATTTTAGAACAAACAGTATGTCAGAAGAGAGGGCAGCCTCTGCAACTGGCGAGTGGCAGTGGCACAAACATTTCTGAACGTGGCCCAGGTCGCAGCACAGCAAGGTGGACGTCGCAGCAGGTGTCACTCGGTGAGCCACAACTGCCGCAGTCATCTCCGTCCGTGTTGTTTTTTCAGCAACCCAAGTGTTCTTGATTGGTTAGACTATAGTCTGCCTCTTCCTCCCAGAAGACATCTGACAACCCGCAGCCAAGAGTCGTGGGAACCTCAGACCAACACATAGTTGGCCAATGCCCGGGAGCGGGTCAGCGGCCCTCACCTGTCCTCAGCCCGCCTCTGTCTCCCATCCAGTTTCCTCAGCCAGGGATCTACTATGTGGTCTGGGCTCAGCGCCACATAAAGCTGAGGATAACAATTTGAGGAGGGCAGTCAGCAGCTACTTGGAAGCGAAGAAATGGGGCCAATATCCCATTCTTCTTTGAAGTAGCGGTCAAAGTATAGATGTGGAGAGTGGCATGGGAGGTCAATGTATGGCGTGAGAGGTGTCAGCCTCGGCTTACCAAGACGTGATGATGACAGTAGTGACTTGAAACACAAAGAATGATGATGTAGCCGACCCGCACTATGGGGAGCCGGGTGAATCAATGGCTTCATCATCGTCAGGAACAAGGGCGTCACTTGCGCCTTCAGGCAAGCGGCGCAGCCACAAGTGGGTTGTGTGGCCGATTATTCAGCAGCGTAGCACAGTATGAGGTTCGGAGCCAAGCTCCACGGGGTATAACCCCTTCGCAGGGTTCCAAGACAGTAGCGGCACAGGGGCTCAGCGAGGCAGCGCGCGTCAGTTAGCCACTCAGTGCGGAGCGTTGGCGGTAAAATCACTACTCGTCGGTGTGGCAAGATCTTTGCTAAGACACCGAGAGAGCCGAATATGTTATAGTAGAATCTGTGAGGAGGCAGAAAGTGAAGCGTGGGCCAGGGAGCTAACGATGTGCACAACGGCCCTGCGTCAACACATGCAGCGTCACCATGCCGGTAGGCCTGGGAGAAACTGTAGGCTCAGAGTGTGGGTTGACCATCCTGACCTGCAGCAGCAGCAGCACGGCCCACTGGCACGCATGCATTTCAGCCAGTCCCAAGGCTCCACAACCTCTGTCAGAAAGGCAGCTGTTTTCTCTTTATACATCCTCTCCCGGTCCAGATGCCGCCTGCTCTTCGCTACTCCATGGCGCCAGCAGTCGTACAGATGAGCGATTGTCTAAAGAGACAACAGTATGCACCCAACCATCCTAAGGTGCAGCAGATGACCGTGCTCCTGTCCAAGTTGGTTGGTACTTAGTCCCCTCCCTTTCCAAATGGTGGACTCTGCACCATTCAGACAAACTAATGGCTTGTGCCAGCCGAGATGGGAGAGTTCCAAGCCGTAATTTCTTTTCCAAAAAGGCAGTACCAGTCACTTCAAAATATGTAGAACAGAAGTTGGGTCAGTCCATGAGCTTATCGGTTTGTTACCAAGGTACACGGCAGGCGCGGACGTCTGGAGCTTGTAACTACGTCCAGGCCAGTTACATGTCCTTTACGGCCCACTGGGTGAATGTGCTTCCTGCCCAGGCACACCACAACTTGGACAGGAGAGACGCCCGCCTTTCTCCTCCACGTTGTCAAACTGCTGCTCCTGCACCAATGTCCGCCTCCTCCTCCTCCACCACCACCACCACTCAGCCCTCCACAAGTACTGCTCCATCCATACCACATGTGTACGGGCTCAGCGGTGTCACGCACTTCTAACCTAGCTTGCCTCGGCGAACGAAGTCACACAGGGAAGGAACTGCTACGCGTCATGCAGCAAGAAATCCGATGTGTGGCTTTCTCCTGCGCCAACTGCAAATCGGAACCAGGTGACAGGACAATGGGAGGAACATGGTGTCCCGCGCTCACCGAGGAGGGATGAGGTCCCATCGCCCAAGCAACTGGCCACAGAGGTTCAATCTGGTTTAAAAGGGTTCCTGAAGTCTTCACACTGATCTTCAGACATTCTGCACAAAATGGTCCAGGGAAAACTGTTGCATGCACTTTATCCATTCGTACACAGCCAGGATCACCCTCCTCGAAGTAGGCAGCGGCAGAACTGCCTCCCCCAACACGCTCTGATATTGCGATGTTATCCACCCGCTGGAATTCCAGCCTGCACATGTTGGACCGACTGTTTGAACAGAGAAAGGCCATTAACGATTTTTTTTGATGATCCAGGCAGACAGAAGTACTCCTGTGGTAACTTTGATGTCATCCAGTGGCAGCTCATGCGTGACACCTGCCGATTTGTTGAAGGCTATTCGAGGAGGCCACGGTTATTTTGTCAGTCGCCAGGACTATCGGGATGAATAACGTCATTCCACTGCATTCATGTCCTGGAACCATGCTGAAAAATCTGTCTGTGCAGGGGACTGGAGAGATGTGGCGGACTACATCACTGTTGGCCACATTAAGTCCAGGTGGGGACTGAATGGAGAGGGAGGAGGAGGAGGAGGACTTGGAAGCAGAAGCATTGGTCTGGTGAAATGAGTGGATTTCTACCCAGGTGACAAAGAGGAGGACATGAGCCAGCGAGGAGGTGGATGGAGAATGAGGAGACGAGGCAATGACACATCCCAAGTACAGCCGTGGCAGTTATACAGTTGAAATGGAGGCAGGGAGCCCACTCGGAGTCACTTGAGCGCATGTCCCCGCAGCATGCTTCATATTCCTGGCTAGGGACAGCCGAATAGTTCAGAATCCGGCAGAGAGGATGACTTCTGGCTCTCCACCCTATTGGACCCACGCTACCGATCCAAAAATGGGAGCGCCTTTTCCAGCTATTGAGAGTGGAAGACAACAACTCAATACTATAGGAAAATCCTCCGTATCAGTCTGGTCCTGCTGCCCATATAGTGACGGCATCGTCCTCCTCATGTCAGGTCTGGACCGTAGGGGGTTCCTCAGCGCTCACCGTACTACTGCCCGGCTGCTGGGGGAAGGTGAGGGGAGGTAGGAGCTGTTACCAGCTCCACTCAGCAGTAACCTAAGCGTCAAGGAGAGTCACTAATGAGCAGCTTCCTTCACCCGCCTAGTGAGAGGGCAGACACCAGCAGCAGCAGCAGCATGGCGACCTTGAGCATTCCCTGAAACCAACCAGGTTGATGGCCTTTACTTGGACAGCACTCTGCCACCCCAATTAGAAGCTTCCGCTGTACTACTGGGCAGCCCAACTGGATGTGTGGCCCGCAACTTGCCGATTTGCAGTGAGAAGCTGTCCTGCCCACCAGTAAGTGTTGCGCGGCATCAGAGCGGGTGTTCAGTAGCGCGGCTGCCATCCTTTACCCCAAGGAGAACCCGCATTGTCCACGGGAATGTTGAACCGCCTGAACCTTTGTCAGAAGAATCAGGCGTGGATCGGCCAGGATTCACACACCAATGCCTGTAGGCGTCTGTCTGGTTTCAAACTACCTGCCTCACCACTATTCTGATGCCGAGCCACCCGCCTGATGCCACACATCGTGCTGATAGTTTTCTCCATCTGCCGACCACCGTCTTTCCAGGACTGGATTGCCCACCCACCTCTACACTCCTGTCAATTGTTGCCACTCCTAATGTTGGCTCATTGCTGCTTGCAGCACGTTGCTGTTGCCGGTGACATCCACACTGTGTACAAATGTGCCCCCTCTGCTGGCCTGGTTACTGTTTCTGCACTCAATCCAGAATGACATTGAAGCCACACCACATCTGAGCCTCATGCTGTGCTCCTGTCATCACCTCCACTCTCGTCATTGTGGCCACTGCCTGACCACATGCTGCTGGTGCCGCCGTGACCTTCCGCTCTCAGTCATTGAGTGCCGCTCTGTGGCCTAATACTATTTTGAGCCACCTGCAAGAATGTCATTGTGCCACTCTCTGACTCAGCTGCAGCTGTGACTCCCTTCGTGCCCTCCACACTGTGTCATTGTGAGTCACAGTCTGACCTCATGCTGATGCCGTGGCATGCTGCCGTGCCCTCCACACCCCTTTTTTCTTGGCCTACTCCTGTTTTTGCCACCCTCCAAATTTGTCATTGTGCCACTGTCTGACCTCAAGCGCTGCCGTGGCTGCTGCGTGCCCTCCACACTGTGTCAATTGTGCCACTGTCTGACCTATCAGCTGCTGTTGCTCCCAGCCCGTGCCCCTCCACACTGTGTCATTGTGTACCACTCTTGGCTACTCCTTTTTTGCCAGCTCCAGAATTTGTCCCATTGATTAGCCACTTAGCCTGACCTCATACTGCTGCCGCTGTGACCTCCACTGTGAGATTGTGCCACTCTGCGTCCCTAAAAACTGTTTTTCCACCTCCATAATGTCATTTGTCCACTGTCTGACCTCGATACAGCTGCTGACGTTACCTCCACACGGTATCATTGTGCCACTCTGTGGCCTAATACTGTTTTGCCCGCTCCATAATGTCCATTGTGCCACTGCCTGACCTCATACTGCGCCGCTGTGATCTCCACTGTGTGATTGTGCCACTCTGTGCCCCTAATATTTTTTCCACCTCCAAAATGTCTTTTGTCCCACTGCCTACCTCATACTGCTGCCCCCGTGACCTCCACCTGGTGTTTGTGCCACTCTGGGCCTAATACTTTTTTGCCACCCCGAATGCCATTGTCCCACTGTCTGACCCATACGCTGCCGCCGTGACCTCCACACTGGTATTGTCCACCTGTCCCCTAATATGTTTTTCCGCCCCCCATAATGTCATTGTGCCACGTCTGACCTCATACTCTGCCGCCGGACCCCCACACTGTATCATTGTGCCACTCTGTGGCCTAATACTTTTTTTGCCGCCCCAAAAATTCATTGTGCCATGCCTGACCTCTATGCGCCCCCGGACCTCCACACTGTGTGATTGTGCCACTCTGTGGCCCTAATATGTTTTGCCACCCCAGAATGCTTTGGGCCCACTGTCTGCCCTCTACTGCGCCGCCGTGCCTCCACACTGTGTGATTGTCCCATTTTGGGGCCTAATACTTTTTTTGCCCCCTCCAGAATGCCCTTTGTGCCATGCCTGACCTCATGCTGCTGCTCCCTTACCCCCCACACGTTGATTGTCCCACCTTGGCCAATACGTTTTGCCGCCTCCAGAATGTCTTGTGCCACGCCTGACGTCATGCTGGGGGCCTGCCATCGTCACCCCCACCTCTGTCACTATTTTCCCACCTGGCTCTAGCTTGCTTTTCCCCAGCTTTCGCAGATGACTTTATCAGGCTACTTTCCCCGCTTGAGTTTTTGGTCATTTTTCCCCTTTAAGTGCCCAGGGAAATTTTTAGTGAACGATTCAAGAGCGCGCAGTCATTGGGGTGTCATACTAAAACCCAACATTGTAGAAGCCAAACCAACTCCCCCGCATATTTAAGCATGGGACAACGTTTTTACACACCCCCCGCAGCTCTGGGGAGCCGGAAAATAGCGTTTTTTTCGTGATTTGTGCCCAATAATTTGGGAAAGAAACAATTTTGTGGAAATTCGGCGAAGTGACCGAACCGAATTTTTGAGAAATTCGGCCATCTCTAGTTATAATGGGTCACTGTCGCTCCTATTCTGATTGGCTGGTTTATGCCGACCAATGAGAATAGCTTACAGATTTTGAATTACTGTATTTCCCGGCAATTTCCAATATCCAAATTCCTGATGTTGCGCCGTTCTTGATTTTTGGAAAGTGATTTTATTTATGTATTTTTTTAGAAGGTTTGAGCTCTTTTTCTGATAATGTTTTACACGTAATAAAAACGCTTTTTTGATTCATACTCCATGCCACACGGACATGTTTAATGATTTTTTGCTCATTTCCAGCCTTTTTCGATTCGGAATACATGTTAGGCGCAGTCCCTTCTGCGCCTATGTCCCCGCACTGCGTCTCACACACTGGCAAGGCGCGGTAAACTTTTCACCGCATGTATGAGCACACCTCCTCGGGCGGTGAATCTTAGGCGAAGTCCCGCACTGCGCCTAAGTTCCGCACTGCGCCTCACACACTGACATACATGAGGCGCCGACATACATGAGGCGCAGCTTTCACGTTCGAGCGCTCGAAAACTTGTGCTTCGACATGGCGAGCTTCATACATGTTGCCTAAAGTGTTTTATTGACATTTAACCTTTATGATGTCATCCCACAAAAGTCTTTTGTTTAAATGGAGACTGTTTTGTACACTTGACCATTCACAGTTGATTAAGCGTGGCAGGTTCCATGTGAAATGCATAGTGTTTTTTGTATTTAGCAAATAAATGACATATATTTTGTGGAATATATTTTCCTAATGTAATTTCTTGCAGAATAACTTCTTTTATTTCACATATAGTGAGGGCAATGTTCCATATTTTAAAGTCCATAAATTGCGCTTTAATAGTTTCATTTATACTCTCCGTGTTTTTACACGGAAACCTGTGTATTCATCGAACCAAGGAGGACCTACTCTAGGTGCAAGGACCCCCATGCGATTTGGAACAAAAGCAGCTTGGACCTTTTCTTAAACACACTTTTATATGACTTGTACCATAGCTTGATCAACTCCATCAGGTGAGCAAACTATCGTACCTGATTTTCTGTAAACTGATATCTAAAACATATCACGTGAGGTGTGCTGTATCTTTCTTCTTGTCACCTGGATCACAGTACCGATTTTCTGCTATATTCTTTACTTCACAGCAGTGGAGGTCTGACCTCTAGCACCTTTACCCATCCTAAAAAAGTTGTAGTAATTAATCAGATTTTATAACCCTTTAAATGAATAAAGATGTTGTGCAATCAGGACAATCCTTTTCCATATGCTCTATACCTCATACAGTCCGTGCAAAAGAACAGCTCTCACTCTGGCAGTGAAAAACATCTAGTCAGAAGTAATACCATTAGGGGTGTTTACACAGCACAGACCAAATACTGGTTGGGAAATGTCGACCGGTATTTGGTCTGTTTTTGGCACGAAGGGGTATGGCTGTTTGTGGATTCAAGTCTTCCCCCTTCGCACCAAGATGTTCATGTTCTGCCAGAAAACCGAGCAGAAGAATTAACATGTTCTATGTTTTTCAGGCCGCCGGCAGTCTCAGAAACCGTCCGGCGGAAAATCCGTGCAGTGGGGACTGCTGCACAGATTTTCCATTAAGGTTCATGTAAAAGGTTGACAGTCGGTTTACAGATGGCTTTCAAAACCGAAAACTGTCTATAAATCTGGCTGAAAACCTTTGCCATGTGGACATGCCATTACCCTCTATTTCCACAGACCTCCAGCGGGTCAGTTTAAATGTCACAAAAGTCCATCAGTCAGGTATCCAGGAGACCAGTGTTTCAGTTTATTGATTTTTGAATAATTAAAACTGGAACAGGCCATTAAGGGCAACATGTATTACCGGGGCTGCATCAGATATCTGGCGTCTTTTCAGCCCGATATCAGGCGCAGCCCCGTTCATACATTTTTAAATCTCCCACACGACACTCCCAGGCGCATTACATAGTGCCTGCGGCGCTTTGTAATATGCCCAGTCTAGGGGGGCGTGCAGTAGGCGGGACGCACTAGAACCGTAGCGAAGCTACATATTTGTAGCTTTGCTATGGCATTTCTTGGCGCATTACAGCTGGAACAGGTAGAGCACTTTCAAAGTGGTATACCTGAGCCAGAACTGTTGCCCTAGTCCTGGAATGCGGCTGATTTATGACCCGTTGTATAACAGGTTCATAAATCAAGCGCATTCTATTTAATTAATATGCACATGAAATTTGGCGTGTTAACGCCAATTTTCATGCATGTCGCCCTAAAATGTCTAAATATTTCTTCTATAAGATTAGAAATGATATAGAATAATGAAATCACACCACGCTATAGAGCAATGAAAACATTTAAATACCTATATCCAAATACTTCTGAAAAGTTATCCCCTTCACCTTTAACCAATGTTATGTATTCTTTTGGATTATCTGACTGCATTCCTGAGCAGTAAATCTGAAAGAAAATTAAAAGACCATAAGGCAAAGTAGTCAATACAGTGTTAAATATTGAATGCAATTTGAATTAAACCTACCTTAACTTTTCTGTTGGTAATTTTCAGTGAATATTCCCCATCTACTTGAGTATTATTCATCAGGCGTAATTCTCTACAGCTTTTATAGTCACCTGTACAAAATAACAGGATAGGAAGGTTCTTTCTGTCTTATTATGTCTTTTAATGCATATTTTTACTTTGGTGGAAATTACAAAGTAATAGAGTTGGGCAGTTCTGTTCTTCATGTCTATTCAGAACAGTTTTGCAGCTCCCTGACTCACTAGACATACACATTACACAATGTTACTGCTTAACTAAAAAGTAATATACACACAATGTTAATGTTAATCAATAAATCAAAGATTCAGAGGTTTAAAAATCAATCACAGTCACAATTTATACAATGCATGCAACAGGACAGACACAGTATCCTAATAGTAGTGACAATCACATGTCCCTTAGTAATTGTGATAGCCATAAGACAACTAGTAGCTGCAAAGTGTCAGCCAGTAACAGAGACAGCTCCAGGATCCCATAAAAGTAACAGCCAGTACCAGAAACTTATATTCAAGATTGCAAACACTCCCTGGATAACAAACAAGATAGGTTCTATGGTTTTGTTCTTAAGCTAAATTTGTATGTAAGTTGGAACAGGTACAAGTGTAAGTCTAGTTTTGGATAGTACAGGGAAGAGATAACACCCCTGTAGATATATGTGCAATGTTTCTGTCATTGTTGCCCTTCTTCCAGTCACATCTGGAGTCTGGTGGCACATGTAGAGATGGCTGCAGAGTAAAGTATATCATACAATGCCACTAAAGGAGCGTAGGAGAGCTAAGGTGCCTGGGGCTAAATTAAATGGGGTGTGACTCATGCTCGGATTTCAGACTATGGGTCACACCAAACAATAGCCTTTGTTCTTAACGGAGTATTCTGAAAATTAGGAAAACTTGTTGGTCCTTTGGGGCATGATAAAAAATAAAAGATCAGAATTCTACTTACCTTCCAGATGCTTGATTTCACTCCCGGCTGCCCGGCTGTTTATCCTGGCTGTAGCGCTGAACATTCCTTGTTGATGTGACAGGTGCAGCCAATCACAGGCTACAGCAGTCACATGATTGACTGTACCTGTCACATGAACAATGAAGGTTCCGTGCTACACCCTACCTAAACCCTGCCTACCTGTATGGGACCCCACCTATAGCCTTTCTACCTACCTATGTGGGCCCCACCTCTAGCCTATCTAACTACTTACTTATGCGGGCCCCACCTATAGCCTATCTACCTATCTACTTGGGGCGCACCTACAGCCTGCCTAACTACATACCTATATGGGGCCCAACTTTAGCCTAGCTACCTGGGGGCTACCTACAGCCTACCTACTTGGGGGCTGCCTACCTAACTGGGGCCTAACTACTGCCTACCTAGGGCCATTCTAACCACCTACCTGTAGCCTACCTACCTTACTGGAACATGTCTACTTACCTATGGCCTACCTACCTGGGGCCTATGTACTGCCTACCTACCTGGGGCCTATGTATTGCCTGCCTGCCTACTTGGAGTCTACCAATCTACCTAGGGCATACCAACCTATGTAATCGGGGTCTACCTGGTAACATGATTCTGAGATGTACAGGTCATAGCTGTAATACAATCTCCAGGGGGTGAATCATCTGTTCCTTCCTTTCCCTCTAGGAGACTGGACCTCAAAGTCATGGCCTCCACCCCTTTCCAACCCCTAGGAAGTTTGTACAGAGGTGGCGGGCAGTGAGGGAGGTGCTGGAAAAGTGAAGATTCTAAGATATTTGTGTTCAAATCTGCAAGGATGGGTGGTGTCCGGGAGAAGTCATCATGCCAGCCTGGACCAGATGCAGAACAAAAAGGAAAGTCAACAACTTGGTAGAGAAACTTCACCTGTGAGTCACAAGATGTAACTGCACTGCAATCACCTATATTTCAGTAGAGCCTGTGTACACTGCTATCTACCACTATATGGTCACTGTATGGTAGTAATATGTAGTCTGTAGGGCACCTGTGTAAACTGATATCTACCACTATATGGTCACTGTATAATAGTAATATACAGTCTATAGGGCACCTGTGTACACTGGTATATACAACCATATGGTCACTATATGGCAGTAACATTGATCTTTGTATACTGATCTTTATTCTCTGATAGTATAGGGGTATTATTCAGTCACTATGTGGTGGTAATATGTAGTTGTGTTCTAGTGGTATAATCAGGTTCCTATGTAGTAGCATTATTGGTAATGTTTTGTAGTGTTGGTCTTGGCATAGTGGGATTTGTTTGGTATCAATATGATGGTGATATGTAGGGTGAGATATTCGCTCCTTGTATTAACTAGTAACTGCATGACTTAAGAGGACCTGGTAAATGTTTGTGGTAGGGGGTCCATCCAAAAGTCTGCTAAGGGACCATGGCTTCTCTAGTTATTCCCCTGTCTGGTCTGATACATGTAACATGCTAGCATGTAGCATACTTCGAACAAAGACCAAGCTCTGGTCTGAAACATGTAACATTCGATTGAAGATTTTATTCTTGGAAGTGCCATTAATATTCATTTTTTTGGGATTATTTATCAGCACATTGAGTACTTCCAGTCACACAGTGTTTGGATACTATGCCTGGCTAGAGAGTGATAAGCACTAGAACCTATATGTTCTTTACTTTTCATAGGAGAAATGCTCCTGTCCTAGTTTCTTTTCAGACACAGGGCAGTGAGGAAGAGGAGGGAGACAAGACTGAGCTCCTGGAACACAGAAGATTTTTTTTTTAGTTTCTTAGTTTTATTTAAGAGATTAATATAAGGATTTGTAGTACACTAGTGTAAATTAGTGTAAATAAACTAAACCCAACCCAAACTGTTAAATAGAAATTCCTATTTATAACATTTCTGGCATAACCACATTAGATAACATAAATGCCAAATTGGTGTTGCTCTTACCTCTGGGGTCCTTACCAATCAGGAGAGCAGGGTTTCCATGACCCTTATTTGCCAATTCATATCACCCACCTTCACTGACTTCTTTGTGAATTGGGTAACAGAGCCTAAGGCTATGTCTACACAGCACTGCTTTCTCGTTGGATTCTAAATACTGAATCTGCCGAAGATCTGATTTTACCCAGGGCTGTGTAGACCTCAGTAGAAAATCCGTGGTGTAGTTTACACAGAACAAGTGTTCTACGGAAGCCGGCGGAAGGTAGAACATGTTCTGTCTTTTGACGAATTCCTGTTGGATTCCCATGGCCCCAATGTACAGACCATCAGGAGACAGAAATCTGACCACGTTTTTTCTGTGCAAAAACCACGCTACAAAGCACAGTGTGACGAAGTTAAAATACTATTGGATTTCCAACGATATTTTAAATTTAGCTGTGTAGACATAGCCTAACAGTGTCCTGAATACCAGTTTTCTGCAATTCATAGACTTCAGTGGAGAGCACTACTGATTCTCCACTTAATTCTGCCATATTTGTTAATGAATTAATTGGGTTGACCATACATCAGTTTTTGTGACTGGTGAAGGTCTTAGCAGTGGGTGTTGCACTTAGCAAGTATTAATAACACATTCTATTGTCATGCCACAGATGTTGAAGATAAATATCAATGCCAAAAATGACATCCAAATATTAATAAATTATATTGGCACTTACAGTGGTTTGACAAGCATGATTTCCTATCTCTTGGTTTCACATGTAATGGACACAGGTCACTTGAAAAATTGTTTTCAGTCATACATACTACTTTTCTTTCCATGAAGCCAATACCACATGTTGCAGAACACTGTATGAAGAGTGTAGATATCATTAACTGCATATTAAAGTAGCATTCCTAGTGTTAAAATATGAATTTATGTTAAGTGTTGTCCCAATAATTTGTCCTATATGCTTAATATAATATACAAGATAACAAGATAAAAACATTACAAATGCAAAAAGTTAAAATAAAAATGTATTCATCTACCAGATACAGTATTTCCTACTCATTTGCTTATTGGCCAGAAATACCAAGGCTACATTTTGCTAAACAGATCATATTATTTTATAGACTTTTTTCAACCTGGATCTCACTTCAATCAATGTATTTGAAGAATGAGAAAAACAGTTCTCCCTTTTTTATTTTAATTGTATGCTATTGTATGCATAATTATCATGCTACCTTTAGTCTATGGGTCGGTACAGGTACAGCAATACCAAGCATGTATACATTTTTTCTTTACTTTTTTTTTACTATTTTTGTATGATAATAGCATATTTCATGAAAAAAAAAACATTAGTCTTGTTTTTTACATGTTTTATTTTCTTATTTTTGTGGGGCAGAGAAGATATGACATTCATGTAGAAGTCCTGTTTAGCAATTTGTGAGTGTAGATTTTAAACTTATACTTGCTTGTATCTATTAAACAATTCAAAGACAGATGGGATATTATGTACTTAAAATCACAGAAGAAAAATTCCATACTAAGTATAATAGAAGCAGGTCAAAAATCCATTCCCAGCAAGAAGGAAAAAAGCCCCAATGCTACATGGGAGAATACTCATGAAACAGCCACTCACAATCCCATTATTCATGAGGGGAATGATTGCACACTTTTGTACTGTGACTTTTCTGCATCCTGGTCCAAACTGGTTTGGTACAAACTGATATTTAGCCTACTATTGTATTAATCAGGAGTACAAGTATAGTACTTGGTGGGCATTCCCCTCATGAATAGTAGGTGCATGAGTGATGTAGAAAACCTCAGTAAACAATCTGTGCTGTGTAGACTTCGACACAGATTTTTTTTTTGAGGTTTTCACAGCACTGGGTTACAGTCAGATTTTCGGCGGATTCTAAATCCACTGTAAATCTGATCAAAAACCTGTACTATGTAGTCATAGTTAGGGATGAGCGATATATAATCGACAAAGTTGAAATCGGCACGGTTTTTACGTTTATCGTAATTTTCCGATGACGCGATAGTTTCCGTGAAAATCTTATAGATAATCTGCTTTGGGTTTTTACAATCAGGGCCTTTTTTTCAGCGCTTCCTGAAATTTTGGCGGCCAGCCAATACTCAAGCATAACAGGGTGATCGGGGTGTATGCCCGGGGCTGGGGCGTGTATGATCTCTTTGGGCTGCAAAAATCACATGCCTCGTTTTATCTATGGACCTGCATTTCCTGTTTGAGCTCATACTCTGTCTCTCACACTTCGCAGGAGGACGTGTCTCTGCGTTTAAACCGATAGCTGTTCTAACTTCTAATACAAGAAAACTTCCACCTACAGCTTAGAATAGAGTTAGATTAGAGATTTTCACTTCTTATTTAGTTAGAGAAAGTTTTAAGAATATCTACTCATGTGTGCAGCTGCGGAGTGTGGGGGGGGGGCACCCTCGAGGGGGGGTCGGCGCGGGAAGGCTTTTGAAAGGAAGGGGAGATATTTTGCGCTATGTATTCTGTGATTTTCAATTGAAAAAGCATTGTTTTCTACCACTTTTCTGCCAGCAACCTTATAGCAGTTAAAATTTTCCCCTTTTTTCCATTTCTATTGCAATCACTGCTGTCATTTTCCCCAAACCCCGGTTTAAATTTATCCCTTAACTTTTAATATTTTTACTGAAGTCGTGCGTTGTTTGGCGCATAGAACCATTTGTACGCATTTTGTGTTCTACATATTTCCAATAAATTACGCTTTAGTCAGTGGGCAAAGGTGAAAATTTTTAATCCATATAATATTTAAATACTTTTATTGCAGTCCCTGCGTCTCAGTTTGGAGAAAAAGATTTCAGTTGTCGCATATTTTTTCCATATTTGATAGTAAATTACCCTTAGTCAGGGGTAGAGGCCGCCTTTTAATCCATAAAAATTTTAAAATATCTTATTGCAGTCTGTGCGTCTTTTTGGGTGCAGAGAGCTCAGTTGTACCAATTGTGTTTCAATTTGAAAGTAAACCGCCTGAGTCAGGGGTGCAAGCCCGTCATATTAATCCATAAAAATTTTTAAATACTCTTATTTTGCAGTCTTGCTCTTTTTGGGTGCAAAAAGGCTCATTTACGCATAGTTTTACATATTTAAAAGTAAACTGCGCCTTAGTCAGGGGTGGAAGCCCGCCATTTTAATCCATAAAAAACATTTAAATACTCTTTTGCAGTCTGTGCTCTGTTTGGTGCAGAGAGCTCAGTTGTACGCATATTGTTTTATAATATTTGAAAGTAAACTGCGCCGTAGTCAGTGGGGGGAAAGCCCGTCATATTAATCCATAAAATTTTTTAAATACTTTTATTGCAGTCTATGCGTTCAGTTTGGCGCAAAGAGTTCAGTTTACCAAATTGTGTTTACATATTTTATAGTAAATTACCCCCTATTATAGTGGGCGAAGGCCTCCATATTAATCCATATAAAAATTTAAAGGTTCATTCACTTAGTGCGCCTTTTTGCCCGTAAAGAGCTGATTGTCCCAAATTTTTGTTCTACAAAATTTATAGTAAATTACCCTTTATCAGTGGTGCAAGGGCCCCCATATTAACCCAATAATTTTTTAATCTTTTTTTTCACTCAGTGCGTCTCAGTTTGGCGCTAATCGTAATTTGTATGATAGTTTGGTTAAAACTATAAATTCCTATCCACTGGGCATTTGTAAATCTCAGGGACGAAGGAAGAACACTGTTGATTTGGTGTACGGATCTTCTACCAACCGATTTACAGATTTTGATAGAAACAATTCGTTTCTAACCCTAGTTGGGCTGTTGGAAAATTAGAGGAATTTTAAAAATAGTTGTAATTTCCGTCTTTAAATAAGGACTGTAAAAAAACTCTTCCATGTTCTTAAATTTTTTTTTTTGAACAGGAGCGAAATGAGGGGGTAACGAGCAAAGAGGGGTGAGGAAAGGAGGTAAGGTAGAGAAAGGTGCTCCTCCATGCTGGCAACAACACGCAAGCCAGGGACCTTTGGGTTGCAGGACCATCAGCCTGTCTCGCTGGGCGGGGGCCCTTGAATTCCAGCAACGAACAGCGCGCCAATCTTTCTTCTTGGGGTTAATGCCACCTGCATCCGCAGTCTTCCCTCCTACCCTCCCACCCCAGGCCACAATGTCGTCATCACACGTCGAAAATCCGCCAACATGAAGCAAGGGGCAGCCCAAAGTCAACTCGTGTACCCACCACGGGGGATAATCCATTTTTCTGAAGACCTCTTTGATGAAAAAAATGGGGTGGGTCAAAGGGCATTTCAAAAGATCAAGAGGCCAAAGAGGGTGATTTTGGGTCCTCCTTTAAACGCCCAACGCTGATCACAAGGAGGAGAAGGAACCCGGTCAATGGGCAAAATTTCCCCGGGCGGTGGGAAACCCCTTGCAGTCCTATTGCTTGTACCGCAGCTCCGGGATGAAAAATGTCAGGATGAGGAAGTCACCGTGTTGATATGATATGACGACATTGCGGATCCAACTGGTTTTTTCAGCAAAATTTCTTGCAACGCTTCATCACTGGACGAGGGGGGAAGACGAGGGGTAGGCTACAGGTCCCGCCTAAAAAAGGGGGAGATGCGTCGCACAAGTCGCTGGATTATTTCGCCACCACGATCACGGAAACACCCCTGCTCGTTTTATCCCCCGTCGAAAAGGCCCCAGACCTCTAAGGGGGCCTTTTTGGGCAAGTCTCTGTTCACCCAGCGTTTCATAGCCCCCTTTCCCATAAACGCATCAAAGGGGGAAAAATCTTAAGGGCCGCATGTATAAGGGCCCTTTTTCGACGTTTTCTGGCGTTTTAGCGCCTCCCAGCCCAAATCCTGCTGTCGGCCCGGGGGGGATACAGTGTTGGCGCATGTTCGCCACTTAGCTACCACCCGATGAAGGGGCGGGGCATGGGCTGGTGTGGCGGGGGGAGGGTTCCGGGCGGGAGCGGGGGCCTCGAAAACCCCAAAGGCCTACGATCAAAGTCAGCAAAGCGAGGCGCAGTGCACGCTCGGCAGCTCCGACGGGGCAGACCTGTTTTTTTTTTTGGGTCTAAATCCCCACAGAGGCAACGTTAAGCAGGATGGGAACTGCGGGGAAAGCAGATCAAAGATCGCGACAGGATCTGGGCGCTCCGCCCGTGCGCAGGATATGATTCAAAAAAAATCGCCTTTAAAACAGAAAACATGTCAGAAAAAGCTGAAGTAAAAATAAACAAATAAAAAAAAAAAACACTTTCCAAAACTCTGAACCCAAATCAGGAATATGATATTGGAAATTGCCGGAAAAAACATAATTCAAATTCGAAACCTTTTCTAAATTGGTGGGGCATAACCACCAACAAAATAGGAGCGACAGTAAACCATTAAAACCTAGGGGGAAAGGTTGACCAATCAGAATCCCCGGCGGGGATAATTCAAAAATACGTAAAAAACAGAAAAGAGCTGTTGGCTGAGCTACGGGGCGGCTAGCTCGGCCAATCAGAATGGGAGCGAAAAAGCCCCAAAATCTAGCTATGGGGAAAGTTTGACCAACAAGAACCCACGCGGGAATATTTCAAAAACAGTAAAAATACAAAAAAAGCTGTTTTGGGCGAGCTAGCGGGGTTGGCATCCAGCCAATCAGGCGCGACTACTTCCCCCCCATTTTAATCTATGGGAAGAGGGGCGCACGAAATCTCGCGCCACGCCGTGGGCATGAAGTATTAATAAAAAAATAATTTTTATTAAGTTCCAAACATTATAGATAAAGAGCAGAACCCTTTTTTTACAAATAAAGCATTAAAAACCCGAACAACGCTTTTGTCGCCGGGGGCCCCGGTTTCATGGGAATTGCAATAAGAAATCCCCCCCGGGGGAAATACAGAAATTAAAAATTGTTTAAGCTATTCTCATTGGTCGGCATAAACCAGCCAACAGAATGGAGCGACAATGTCCCATTCTAACATAGGGAGGAGAATTGACCAACAGAATGGGAGCGACAATGCCCATTTAACCATGGGAGAATTGCCCAAATGAATGGGAGCGACAATGCCCCCCTTAATCCTAGGAGAAAAATTGACCAATCAATAAAAGGCGGGAAGTTAAAAAATACAGAAAAAAATGCAGAAACAGCTGTTTGGTTGAAGGGGCGGGGGCTCATCCACTTAGCCAATCAGGCCGGGCTACTTTCTAAAATTTCTAGGGAAAAAAGGGAAATTTCTGAGCGCGCTCTTTTGATTGGCAAATTTAAAAGAGGCGCCGTTTTTTTGGACCAATGGGAGAGGAGCACCGCTCCAGGGGGTTTTCTAAATACAATCTGAAAAAAAAACTGTACAGGCCGAAATAAAATAAAAACACTACAGAAGTAGTCCCATGTTATATAAAACGGATGTAATAGGGGTAACGAAAAAAAAATATAAATCATAAATCATGTTTATTTCTTTATTTTCGTTAGCCAAGATAAATATTTGGGGGTTTGCAACGAAAAAAAAAGAAATAAAAAATGTTTTTTATTGTTTTAATATTTTTTTTTTTTTCCCCCCCCTATTTTTGTTTTTTAATTCACATCGGGACCACTTCGTAAAGGTTATAATTTAAAATTTGGGGCCATGTACATTTTATTTCAGATTGCATTAAAAAACCCTAGGGGTCGCTCGCTCTCCCTTGGGTCCAAATAACGGCGCCTCTTTTAACTTAGCCAATCACAGAGCGCCTCAAATTTCCTTTCCCATAGAAAATCTAAGAAAGTAGCTCGGCTTGATTGGCTAAGCGGACAAGCCCCCCCCGTTCAACCATCAGCCGTTTCTGCATTTTTAAATGTATTTTTAACTGTCCCCCCTTTGGGAAAATTGATTGGTCAATTTTTCTCCAAAAGGATATAATGGGGCATTGCCTCCCATTCGATTGGTTAAATTCCCTCCATAGGTTATAATGGGACATTGTCGCTCCTATTTGATTGGGTGCTTTATGCCGACCATGAGAATGCTTAAACAATTTGAATTACTGTATTTCCCGGCGATTCTCTCTATTGCAATTTCCCCAGTAGCGCAGGTCCGGCGACAAACGCGTTGTTGGTTTTTAACTGCTTATTTGTAAAGAAGGGTACTGCTCTTTATCTGTAATTTTTACATTTAATAAAAATGATTTTTTTAATCTTCCCCTGCCGCACGGCGCGAAGGCCGAGATTTCAGAGCCCCATCTCTCCATAGACCCCAAAAGGGGAAGTAAACCTCTCTGATTGGGGGATTGCCAAACCACGCTCTCAGCCCAATCACTCTTTTCGTCTTTTTACTGTATTTTGAACTGTCCCCCCTTTGATTTTGATTGGGTCCCCAAAACTTTCCCATAGGAAAAAATGGGACTTTGCGCTCCTATTCTGTTGGTTAATACCCTCCCTAGGGTTTGAAAGGCCACTGTCGCTTCCTTCCTGTTTGGTCCAAACTTCTCCCCTAGGTAAAATGGGTCTTTGTGCCCTATTCTGATTGGGTGGGTTCTGCCCACCCTGTAATACTTAAACAATTGAATTACTGTATTTTTCCTGGCAATTCTCCCCCTATTGCAATTCCCGTACGCCGGCTCGGGACAAACGCGTTGTTCGGTTTTTTTAAATGCTTTTTTTGTAAAGAAGGGTTCTGCTCTTTATCTGTAATGTTTGAAATTAATAAAAAAAAATTTTTTTTATTAATATTAGCCGCACGGCGCTGACGCCGAGATTTCAGTGCGGGCCCCCTCTCCATAGACTATAATGGGAGAAGTAGCTCGCCTCTGATTGGCTGGGGTAGCCCCAAAACCCGCTGCTCACCCAATCAGCTTTTTCTCTTTTCTGTATTTTGAATTTCCCGCCTAGATTTTGATTGGGGCTAAACTTCTCCTAGACAGAAAGGGGCTTTGTCGCTCCTATTCTATTGGGCAATAATTCCCATACTAGAAGGGGCTCTGTCGCTCCCATTCTGATTGGCAACTCGCCAAGTCCCGGTAGCTTAACCAAACTTCTTTTCAGCATTTTTTTCATATTTTGAACATCCCCATGGATTCTGATTTGGTCTAAACTTCCCCATAGGTTTTTAAAGGTTCATTCGCCCTATTTGATTGGCCGGGTTTAGCCGACCAATCAAAAAACTTTTGATTTGAATTACTGTATTTTTCCCCAATTTCCAATATCCTAATTCTTGAATTAGGTATTGGAAATGATTTTGTTTTTTTTGTATTTTTTTTTTTTAGGGTTTTAGCTCTTTTTTTGAAATGTTGAATCCTTTAAAAGGCGATTTTTTTATTTTAAAGCCGCACCGACATCTGGAATGATTTCTCGCTGTTTTCCACCTTTCTACATGGAATGTTTTTTCGGCGCAGCCCCCCATGGTGCCTAAGTCCCGCATGCGCCTATGTCCCCGTACTGTGCCCCAACAACTGGCGAGGCGCAGGGAACTTTTCCCCGCATGATGAGTGCGCTACCTCCGGCGGCGAAACATAGGCGCGCGCCGCCCCTGCGCCCGGGCCCCCCATGCGCCTAAACCTGGCCACGCGGCGGGTTTTCCCCGCATGTATACCCCACTACCTCCGGCGCCGAATCCTAGGCGCAGCGCCCTACTGCGCCTCGGGCCCTACTGCGCCTAAAACACAGAACAAAGGGGCGGGGCTTTACATTTTATGTATGAGCGCAAACCCCCGGCCCCCGAATAAATCAGGGGGCAGATTCCGCCGGAAAACTAGCGGAAAGGTGCGCCCCCGCCCCGGGGTTCATAATGTGGCCCTAAGGTTTAAAAACCACCACCAAAATGTCTATCACTGAAACAAAACATGAGTTGAAAAAGGGGGGGAACCTTGGCCAAAAAAAGGCCCACCGATGCGGGGGGTTCCAAACCCCGTCCCCCACCCCTGTTCCCCCTCCCCTCCCCCCACGACCCAAACGTTCCTCACCCCATGTCTCTCAAGTCATGTAAGGATCACCTCCCTTCACCTCCACCGTGCCCGAGTACCACCACACACCCAAAAACCCCCCTACCCCCTTTTCCCCCATTTGACCTGCAACCGAAAAGCACCCCCTTCTGTCTACCAGGGTTTTGGGGGCAAAAAAACACTTTATCCCAAACCATCCCAAAAACCAAAAGCCCGAATGTCGGCATTTACTTTTTCAGGCACTTTTTTAAACTGTGGGTCAAAAAAGGTTTAAGGGTCATGCTACGTTCCAGGGCAGGATAGTCAAGTCCAGTTCAAATAAAATGTGGTTTAAAAAAACGCTTTTTGACACTTTTCATTTGTGGGTCACAGGTTTTCCCCTGTTCACACGGATTATTCAAGCCCTAATTTTCGAGCCGGGTTGCCTCGCAATTCCGGGTTGAAATTTAAGGGGGGGTGTGGGGGGGGGGCAGGGGGCGTATCCACGGGGGTATTGCGCCTGGATAATGTGCATTCTTTCTCCCCCCTCCGGCGGTTCCCAACGGGGGGGAGCGACGGAATCCACTTTCTTTGAGAACGGGGGATTACCTAATTTCTGCGATGGGTTTGGGGCCGACTGCCCGCGCAAAAACTGGCGCCAGTACGGCGCCAATCGTGGGGCCCAAATAAGCCATGTGAACGGCCCCTTAAGGGTCATGTGTGGTCAAGACGGTAGTGAATGTCTGTTTTTTTCTGTGACCTTGTTGCCAATTTGTTCCAATGTACACTATCCCTTTTTCTGTTGTGGGGGTTAAATTTCCCGCTTCTCCAGCCCTGTTTGGGTGTAAAATGAAAGGGGTTGTTTTCCCTTTTCCCCTAGACTTTTTAAAGGTCACGGCGATAATCTGTTTGATAATGGATTTTCTATAATTGCCGAATTGACATGAATCGATAAGATAGTTGACAAACGCTCACACTAGTCATAGTCACCGTTACAGTTCATGAATTAGAAGTAGTGAGTAACTAGAGTCAGAAAGTAAGGCTATTCACACAGACGGTTTTGGTAATTTTTTTGGGGGATTCAGTATATTGAATTTGCTGAAAATCCGATGTAACCAGCCCCATAGACGCAATAAAAAAAAAACTGGCTGAGTTACACACATGGATTTTTATGGTCAGTTTTAAAATCCACCGGATTTTAAAACCTGTTGGATCTTCCCCAGGATTTCCGTCGGATTGCCAACAGCAGATCTAAAGAACAACTGCGATTTTAAAATTTTAAAATCGAGGTTCAGCGATGTTAAAATGCCGACGGCATTTTCATATATGCTTTGGGGCTTTAGGGCGGCAGGTATGAATCCTGGTGCTGAGAGGCCAGTTCTAAATTGCTTTAAGGTATATAAATGTGCCAAATGAAGAACCTTTTTCTGCAAGTCATACATACGGCGCAGTCTAATGCCAAAACAAAGTCGGTCAAGGCAGACCAACTTTTAATCGGTCTGGCTCCCCAACTGTTTGCCCTAGATTTGGGTAAAGAATGTGGCAAAATTCTTTTTTTTTATCTTTTAGAAATTTTTATTATTTTTTTGAAAATAATAATAGAAAATACAGTAGACAAAAAGGGAAAACGTAATGTGGGGGGGAAAGGAAGGCGGGGGAAAAAAGGGAAAAAACATGGGGTTTAAAACAGTCCCCAGGGTACAGAAAAACCAAATTTCACCCTTTTAAAGGGCATCAGATTTTAAGGAACGCGACAACATTTCAGATCAAGCCAATTTTAAAAAACAAAAAAGATATATAATGTTCATTTGTTTTTAAAACCATGAAAAGGTCTTGTGGCAAAAACATGTGCCGAGTTTTACGCAGAAACCCCTCAGCGAAAGTATTAGATGAAGTCCATAGCAACCAATTGTTCCGGCTTTGCTGGGGATGGGGAGGAAAAATTAAGGGTCTCGCAAGGGAAATTTTTTTTTTTGTTATTTGATTTTTTAATCACTTCAGGAATGTGGGGTTGCGGAGTTTTCCAATGTTTGGTGGCCATTTTTGTTGTTGGAGAGTGTAAAGGGGATTTGTGGAAAGAATAGGGAATGCCCTTTCATATTGGAGGTCTGTAGGGGAAATTTAGGAGTGGGACAATGCGCCATTGGGGGTTTTCAGATAAAGGGTTAATTTTTTCCCAAATGGTTGGGAGGGGGGGGTTCCCCCCACTAGGGAAAGTGCCCTTTTTTTGTCTACAATTCCTCCAACAAGGGGGAGTATCCAGGGGAAATATTTTGCACCTGCTCGGTGTTTACCATCTAAGGTGAATTTTCCGGGTGATTTCTACATGTTTGGGGCACATCTAGTGTGCCTAGATGTTGGGTTTGGTGCCTTCAACCTTTACCGTTGAGTATGAGCAAGGAGTTCCTTTTTTTCCTTTTACTGCGTAGCCAGGCTTTGTGTTCAGTCGTGTGGACTAAGGATTTATAGTGCCGATATCCTTTTGATTGTTGCCTTTTTTCCCACAAAAAATCATGTAATAATGAGGGGGCCCCGGGGTTTAAAAAGGACCGGCATTGGGTCTAAATAAAATGTTCAGTTGCAAATAACAAAAAAAATTGATGGTTAGGGATCGAAATTTTGTGAGATCCTCAAATTTGTTTAAAAGGGCCTTTAAAAAAAAGTCTCCTACTTCATTTTCCCCTGTCTGATCCTTTGCAAAAATCGGAGCATTGGCAAGATAATTTTAAGGCCGAAAGAGGGCAAATGGCTTTTGTCAATTGGTCACTATTGTTTTCCCAAACGACATGTTTATACCACCCTGTGCTCCCTGGAAAGTGTAATAGTTCAAAAATTTTAGGAGTATCTCCACATAACATAGCAATCAAAATCTTTGAGAAACCCTTTTCGAGATTGCGCATTTCTCAATCGGGGACCAGTGGGTGTTGTTAGGGGCTTTCCCAAAAAAAACATGGGTTCTAGAATTGATGCCGGGTTGTAGTGTCGGGTTTGGGGAATGATAACCCCTTCGGGGTTTTTTTTAAATTAGGTATTTTTTTTAAAAAACGGGGTTTCTTTGCCCCCATATAATTTTAGTATAGTTTTTTTGGGTTGGTCTCAGTGAATGGGGAAAAGGAATGGAGAGTCGTGCTAATACAGATTGGGGGTAGGGGGTAGCATTTGGAAAAAAGTTTAAACAAACCACGATAAGGGAAGTTTTGGAGAGTTGTTGTTTTCGTTAGTAATAAATGGATTTGTGTCTTCAAAGTTTTTTTTGTATGGTGGACTTAAAGAGGATTAACTTAATTCCCAAAAAGTGGGGGACATAGTCTTTAGCCAAATAAAGTTTATGTTGGGGGCTGGTTTCCAATGTAAAAACGCAATGTATCGGAAATTTAAAAAAACCGATTTTGTTTTTTTAGTTTGTAATAGGATAAGTTGGAATACCTTGGGGGAGGTTTAAGAGTGCCGGGATCGATGATTCAGGTGATGGCACATGACTATTCGTCGCGTATAGCCCTTACTTTTATAATCTCGTTATTTATTTTTAAACCCCCTGTAATGCTATGTTTTTCCCAAAATTTATTTCGCGGGGGGTTCGCCAAAAATCGTAATTAAAGAGAAAGGGGGCATCCTTGTCTTTTCGTTATTAACGTAAAATTTATCAGAGAGAAATCCTTTTTATACACTCTGGGGAGGGGGTAGTGATAAGGACATAAGGGCAGAAAAAATTAGCCTTCAAAACCAAATTTTTGTAGACTTTTCTCCTAGCCCCAATTTATCCGTCGAAAGCCTTCTCTCCATCCCCCCAAGGGGAGAGAAGGGAAAAGTGGCATTTTGGGTTTTTGATGCTATTTGGGATATCTATAACCCGTTTTTCCGTCTCTGTCGTTGCCCTTCACAAATCCTAAACTTGGGTCTTTATGGTTTAAAAGATGGCAAATATCATTTAATCTGGTGCCAAAAATCTTTGAAAAGATTTTGAATCTGAGTTAAGCAGGGAAATGGGTCTATAATTAGAGCCCATCGGCTGGTTTCCCGGGTTTGGGGATAGTAGATATAGTAGCACAGAGTAATTCTTCGGGGGGGGGTTCCTTTTTTTTAATAATAGATGGAAAATCCAGATAGATAGGGGAGAGAAGGAAAATTGAATATTTTAAAAGTTTCTTGGAAAAATCCATCGGGGCCTGGGTTTGTTCATTTTAAACCTTTTATAATTTTCTGGATTTCGAGGGGAAGTGTTTGGTTGGGTTAAGGTGTTAAGTTGAAAGGGGAAAGGAAGGGAGAGAGACGGTTCCAAAAAGGAGTCAATGTCATTAGTATTTACTGAAGGTGTTGCGGGATCTTTTTAGGTTTTTAAGCGTTCGATAAAAATTTGGGCAAAACATTAAATTTTTGTCGGGGATCACATATTTTTGGAGTTTAGGGGCCATTTGATATGTGAATTGGTTCTGGCTTGGCTACCTTTAAAACTTTCTGGCTAATTTTTTTGCTAGGTTATCCCCTTCAAGTAAAAATTCCTTTTTAAATTATTTAGAGGGGGTTCATATTGTTGAAAGTGCAGACACTTAATTGGCTTTTAAGTAATGCAAACCTCTTTAAATTTTTGGGGGAGGGTAGTGTCTTTAAATTTGAGAATCACGGGTTAAATCTTATCTAGAATTATTAGTCTGTTTTTTCTCTGCTTTTTTTTTCCCCGTTGCTGCCGAGATAAATATGCCACGAATGTAACCCCTTGTTACCCCAAATGTTTCCACCCGAAGGGGCAGTAGGGGTTCTTTCAAAGTAACCCTGAGTGAAGTAGTATCTCAGACAGGATTTTTGGGTGACTTGAGTAAAAAATTATTGAGACGCCAGGGGTTTATGGGGGGAGGGGGAGAAAAAACGATTTTTAAAATTTAAAGAAAATTGGGGCAGGTGGACCAAGTTCAAAAAACCTATTTTAGATTGGGGAGCCCAAATTTGGGATGTGACTTTTGAGAAGAAAATAATCAATTCTTGCATGTGGGTTTTTGGCTGCGAGTAGTGAGAAAGGCTAGTTCGCGGGTGGGCGTATCGCCAAAGGGTCGTGTAAGTTTTTTTTTTAAAAAAATTCCCCCTTCCGGGAACCCCCCCCCCGGCTTTTTTTTTACTTTAAAACCCCCCATATTAAATTCCCCCAAAACCCAAAAAATTTTTAGGATTTTCCTCGGGCAAAGTTTTTTTTTTAAAAAAAACTGGTGTTTGGGGGATCAAAAAATAATTTTTTTTCAAAATTTTTTTAAGGGCAAAATTCCCCAAAAAAAACATACTCCCTTTTTAGTCAAAAGCGATTGAAGAGAAAAAAAGAACCCCTTTAAAAAAATATATCCCCCTTTTTACCAGGGGGGGTTTTTAACAAAAAGGAAAACCCCTTTGTTTAATCTTTTAAAATTTTTTAAAAGATGGGCCCAACCCCCCCCCCCCCCCCAACAAAAACCCCCCCCCAAACCCCCAAAAAACCCCCCCCCCACAAAAACCCCCCCCCCCCCCCCCGAAAACGACCAAAAACCCCCGAAACCCAAAAACCCCCCCCCCCCACCCAAACCCAAAAACCCCCCCCAAACCCCAAAAACCAAAAAAAACCCCCCCCCCCAAAAAAAAAACCCCCCCCCCCCCAAAAAAAAACCCCCCCCCCCCCCCCCCCCCCCCAAAAAAACCCCAAAAAAGAGGAAGTTTTTTAAAGAAAGCACGGAAAACTTCCCAATAAAAAAATATAAACTGGTTTGCCCGGCTTGACTTGACTCGACCTTCGGGCCCCGCTGTGAACCCCTTTGGCCCCGGGCCCATTAGGGATCAAATTAGCCCAAGTTGAACCCCGGGGTTGTAGAGAATTTGGCCCCATTTTTTTAAAGAAGTTAAGGAAGCCCAACGATTGGGTTTTTTAACCCGAATACTGGGGTAAAGGGGGGCTTTTTTACCTAGCGGGCGGGAAAATTTGGGGGTTTTTGGGCCTTGTTTTGTCGGTAAGATTTGTTTTTGAAAGGGTCGGGGGAAAATTTTTAGATGAAGTATCCTTGTATGGGTTTTTCCGGGGAAACCCGGGGAAAATTTTTTCTTTGGGATTTGGTTAGTTTAAATTTTTAAAAACCAAAGGGGGAGAGGTAGAAAGGGATTAGATCTTTTGGTAAGTTGGGGTGACGGAGGAAAAATTTTTTTATTTGGATTCCATTTTTTCCGGGAACTGTTTTAATTGGCTTTTGGGGCCCCGTGGTTTTTTAAATCCCTAAAGGATTGTTGACAAAAGGGGATTTGGGGGTTTTTAGAAGTTTCTGCCCATTTTTTGGGTTTTTTTTATCTCTTGGGACTAGAGTTTAATCCCTTGGGAGGTATCCTCTCCGGAAATTGTTTGCATTGAGGGTGGGAAGGGGGGAAAAAATTTTGGGGAAAAAAGGGTTTTGAGGTTGGGGGAAGGAAGCTTGTTGTCCCCAAACCGATTCCCTTTTTGGAAAGAGGGGAGGGAAAAAAGTTTGGGGGGAAATTTTTGGCCCTTTTTGGTTTAAAAACAAAAACTCCGGGATTTTTGGTGGTTTTTTTTTTGGGTTTTTTTTTTTTTGGGGGACCCATTTTTGGGGAGTTTTAAAAAGGTTTTTTATTTTTATTTTTATTTTTTTTTTCCCCTTTACCCCCTGAAACATGATATGAGTTCACTGGGCAGAAACAGTATTAGGAATCCACCTCCCATTTGAAACCTGAAAAAAGGGGTTCCAAAAAACCCCGTCCCAAGAGAGGCTAAAACGGGAAGTCCCCGGGTGGTTTTTGAGGAGGAAAGGTTATTCCTTCCCGGATGGGGTTTTTAGAAGGGGAAAAAAAAGGGTTAACCCTTTTAAAGGAAAGGGGGGCCGGGGACTTTTGAGGGCAGAGGTTACCACCATAGGAGCCCTTTGTTATGATTCCCCTTTTTAATTATGGGAGGGTGAGCGGGGTTAAAATCAGGCAGCAAAGGGGGTCAACAACAGAGAATAATTACTTTCTAAGACGGGGGGTTTTTTAAACGGGGGGTCTCCAATCACAGGGGGGGGTGCCCACAAAAAGAGGGGTAGGCTTTAAAAACTTAAGGGAGGGAACAAGGTTTCCCCCCCCTTTTTACAGGGGGCCCCCCGCCCCCAAAAACCCCGGGGATTGGGCTGAGGGAGAAGCGCCGGCGGGGACAAGGGTTAGGGCCGAAGGAGTAGGTGAGACAGGGCTCCCCCCACCGCCCAAACCCGCCGGGGGGGAAAAACCACCTGCCGGAAATGGGGAGGGGCCTTTCCGGGTTTGGGTTTGGGAAATTTCTGGGCGAGGGCCCTTTAATGCGCCCACAAAAATAAATTGGGGGCCCAAAAATGGCTAATCCCCAGGGAAGGGCGGGGAGGGGCCGGGGGGCCCATTGGGACCAAGGCCTGGACCAATAAAAGCATTTGAAAGTTTTTCCCGGGTTTTTTTTTTTGGGGCATTTCGGGGGGCCTTGCAGGGCTTTTCCAAAACCTTTTCCAATTTTTAAGTTTGGATTTCCCAAATTGGGTAAAATGAATGGTGCGAAAAAAAGAAAATTTTTAAGAAAAAAAAGTGTCTTTGGCGCATTACAAAAGCACTTATCGCACCAAAGTTTGGAGTGCGCCTGTTCATACATTCTTTTTGGCTCAAAATACACCAGAAAACTGGCGCAGCCCTGTTTACACATGTCACCATTTGTCTCTAGATTTTTGAGATTGTACTAGTTTCTGGAATTTGGGGCAGTTGAACAATAAAGATAAAAAGATGTAAGAAAATTGTGATCAGAAAAGGGAAAGGTAAGTTTAAAAGGTTAGATAAGAAACAGAGGAGGGTGCAAATAAGGTCTATTGTGAGTCCCACAATAGAAATTGAATAGTTGATCAGTGATAAGATTAGGAGATATGTTACCAGCAGTAAAGAGAATCAGAGAGAGGGACAGTAGAGGCAAGTAAAATCGGGTGTGAGATGACTGTGTGTAACTGGAAGGGGATTTTTTTAAGTTTAGAAGAAGGTTTGCAGAAGAGGTCAGATCACTGGATTCAAGGGAGAGATGAGAGATCATTCTTTGTTAGGTGATTGGGGGAATGAAAACATGTTAAGAGCTAGGGGAGTGGTAATTATAATGACAAAACCACAAAACTATAGAAATTAGGTATCACTACTAGAGATGGGAGAATTGATTCTAACGACTTCGTTTAGAATTTCAGGAAAACTTTGGTTCTGAACGAAGTCGAAGTTTGGGGTATTCGCGGGAACGAAGCGTGTTTTTAATTGATAAAATGGCTGCAAGCACATGGCTTTACATGGGGCAAAGAACATCCTCAATGACGTGCAGAGATGAAGCCAATCGCAGACCGGCAGGATTCTGTGACGTCACCGCACTATATAAGTCCGGACGCGACGCTGGCAGCTCACACTCCTCTCACTGTGCCGTGCTGTAGCTGCTGCAGCTGCAGTAGCCAAGATCGCACATAAAAGAAATTAGTTTTTAACAGCGATTTTTTTTGGGGGGGGTGTCACTGCTTTTAGAGACTGTTCCTCTTCCATTCTAATTTTGATTCAGTTTGTGGGGTATTGTAATTGAAGTCCACTGTGGGTCCAATTCTGCTGCATACACATTTTAATGCCATCTGGTCAGTTGTGGAGCACATTGAATATTCAAAGGTTGTCTAAGCCTGTTTTTGCTTTTGTATTCAGTAAAAAAAACTGATTTTTGCAAGCCACATACCAGTTAATTTTTGCTGCTCATTTCTTTTGCACAATTTATATCCAAGGGTTACCCAAGCCTGTTAGTGGGTTCATTTGGAGTCAAATACAGGGTGTGTATTTATCATATACAGATATCTTCATTAAACAGAGTCTGTACATTTTTGAACAAACAGTATGTCAGACAGAGAGGTGGCAGGCTCTTCACATGCGAGTGGCAGTGGCACAAACATTCCTGGAGCAGGCACAGGTCACAGCACAGTAAGGGGATGTCGCAGCAGGGGTCACTCGGTGAGGCCAGAACTGCCGGTGTCATCTAGCGGCCGTGTGTTGACCAGCAACCCAAGGGTTCTTGATTGGTTGACTAGGTCATCCACTTCCTCCCAGATGACATCTGACAACCCCAGCCAAGAGTCGGTGGAAACGTCAGACACAACCCTTAGTTGGCATGGCCCAGGAACAGCTCAGCGGCTCTCACCTGTCCTCAACCCGCCTCTGTCCTGTCCGGTTCCCTCAGCCAGAGATCTACTATGTGGTCTGGGCTCAGCGCCACTACAAAGCGAGGATGAACAATTTGAGGACAGTCAGCAGCTACTTGGCAGCGAAGAAATGGGGCTGATATCCTCTGCTTCATGCAGTAGGCGCCAAAGTATGGATGTGGAGAGTGGCATAAGAGGTCATGTTGTGAGGGGTCAGCCTCTACATACCAAGACCGTTGAGGAGGACAGCAGTGAAGATCAAACAATAATCAATGATGATGTAACCAACCGCACTTGGGAGCCGGGTGAAGCAAGGGCTTCATCATCGTCAGGAGAAGAGGGCGTCAGCTTGCGCAGGAAGTGTGTAGTGTGGCCGTGAGTCAGCAGGGTAGCATCAGTGCGAGTTCGGGAGCCAAACGGCCACGGGGTAGAAAACCCGCTTCACAGGTCCAAGAAAGTAGTAGCACTGGGCTCAGCGAGGCAGCGGCAGTAGTAGTCACTCAGTGCGGAGTGTTGGCGGTAAAATCAGATACTCGGCGGTGTGGCAGTTCTTTGCTAAGACACCGGAAGAGCCAAATATGGGTATATGTAGAATCTGTGGGCAGAAAGTGAAGCGTGGCCAGGGAGGTAACGTTGGCACCACGTCCCTGCGTCAACACATGCAGCGTCATCATCCGGTGGTCTGGGAGAACCGTGGCTCAGATGTGGTGGTCCATCCTGCCGCCGTAGCAACAGCAGCAGCAGCACCCAGTGGCACGCATGCCATTGCAGCCAGTCAAGGCTCCACCACCTCTGCAGAAGGGAGCTGTTTCTCTTTGCCATCATCTCCCGGTCTAGATGCTCCTGCTCCTCGCTACTCATGGCGCCAGCAGTCCTTCAATGAGGCGATTGCAAAGAGACAACAGTATACATCCAACCATCCTAAGGTGCAGAAGCTGACCGTGCTCCTGTCCAAGTTTTCGGTACTGCAGTCCCTCCCTTTCCAAATGGTGACCTCTGCACCATTCAGAGAACTAATGGCCTGTGCCGAGCTGAGGTGGAGATTTCCAAGCCTTAATTTCTTTTCCAAAAAGGCAGCACCAGCCCTTCACAAATATGTAGAACAGAAGGTGGGCCAGTCCTTGAGCTTATCGATTTGTTCCAAGGTACACGGCAGCGCGGACGTGTGGAGCTGTAACTATGGTCAGGGCCAGTACACGTCTTTTACGGCCCACTGGGTGAATGTGCTTCCTGCCCAGCCACACCAACAACTTGGACAGGAGACAGCGCTTTCTCCTCCACGTTTTCAAACTGCTGCTCCTGCGCCCATGTCCGCCTCCTCCTCCACCACCACCATCTCAGCCTCCACAAGTGCTGCTCCGTCATACCACATGTGTAGGGCACAGCGGTGTCACGCAGTTCTACACCTGGCTTGCCTCGGCGAACGAAGTCACCCAGGGGAGGAACTGCTCCGCGTCATGCAGCAAGAAATTGATGTGTGGCTGCAAATCGGTACCATGGTGACGGACAAGGGAGGAACATGGCGTCCGCGCTGCACCAAGGAGGGATGGTCTTTGCGCCCTGCATGGTGCACGTGTTCAATCTGGTTGTGAAAAGGTTCCTGAAGTCTTCCACCGATCTTCAGAATATTCTGAAACTGTGCATGCACTTCATCCATTCCTACAAAGCCAGGCACACCCCCCTCGAGTTGCATCGGCAGAACGGTCTCCCCCAACACATGTTGATATGCAATGTTTCCACCTGTTGGAATTCCAGCCTGCACATGTTGGACCGACTGTATGAACAGAGAAAGGCCATTAACGATTTTTTGATGATCCAGGCGGACAGGAGTACTCCCCTGTGTAACTTTGATGTCAGCCATTGGCAGCTCATGCGTGACACCTGCCATTTGCTGAGGCCATTTGAGGAGGCCACGTTATTTGTCAGTCGCCAGGACTACGGGATGAATAACGTCATTCCACTGCTTCATGTCCTGGAACAGATGCTGAAAAATCTGTCTGGGCAGGGGACTGGAGACGTGGCGACTACATCTCGTGGCCACATGAGTCCGGTGGGGACTGAACTGGAGGAGGAGGAGGACATTGGAGCACAAGCCTTGTCTGGTGAAATGAGTGGTTTTTCTACCCAGGTGACAGGAGCGAAAGAGCAGGAGCAGCTGGAGGAGGTAGATGGAGATGAGGAAGACGAGGCAGATGACCGTGGCAGTATACAGTGGAGATGGAGGCAGAGAGTCTCTCAGAGTCACTTGTGCAAATGGCCCACAGCATGCTTATTTGCCTGGCTAGTGACAGCCGAATAGTCACCATCCGGCAGAGGGATGACTTCTGGCTGTCCACCCTATTGGACCGGTCCAAAATGGGAGCCTTTTTCCCAGCTGCTGAGAGGAAGGACAAACTCAAATACTATAGAGAAATCCTCCGTAGTCAGTTGGCTGCATGGTCCATCCTCTGACAGGTCTGACCGGGGGGTTCCTCAGCGCTCACGTACCACTGCCGCGGCTGCTGTGGGAAGGTGGGGGTATGAGCAGTACCAGCTCCATCAGCAGCAACCTAGGTCTAGAGTCGCTGATAAGCAGCTTCCTTCACGCGCCTAGTGAGGAGGGCACTTGCCAGGAGCAGCAGGACCTGGAGCAGGCCCTGAACCAACAGGTAGTGGCCTACTTGGACAGCACTCTGCCACTCCAGTTAGAAAATCCACTGGACTACTGGGTAGCCAAACTGGATGTGTGGCCGCAACTTGCTGAGTTTGCAGTGGAGAAGCTGTCCTGCCCGGCCAGTAGTGTGGCATCAGAGCAGGTGTTCAGTGCGGCGGGGGCAATCGTTACCCAAAGGAGAACCCACTTGTCCACCGGAAATGTGGAACGACTGACCTTTGTCAAGATGAATCAGGCGTGGATCAGCCAGGATTTCCACACACCAATGCCTTAGGCATCAGATTACATCAGCCATGACGCCTCACCAAAACTTTGAGAAATGAGTCTGGATTCACACTACCTGCCTCAGCCACTATTCTGATGCCACCACCCGCCTGATGCCACACATCTGCTGCCAGTTTCTCCATCTGCCTACCACCATCTTTACCAGGGACTGGTATTGCCACCCACCTCCACACTCTGTCATTGTGCCACTCTATGACCTCATGCTGATGCTGCGGTTGCTGGTGCCCTGACCTCCACACTATGTCATTGTGCCACTCTCTGACCTCATGCTGCTGCTGCAGTTGATGCCGTCACCTCCGCACTGTGTCATTGTGCCACTCTCTGACCTCATGCTCTTGCTGCTGCCGTGACCTCCACACTCTGTCATTGTGCCCAGGGAGGAGGAGGCAGGCCAGAGGGTGGAGGCCCAGAGAGGGAGGCAGGCCAGAGGGTGGAGGCCCAGAGGGAGGCAGGCCAGAGGGTGGAGGCAGGCCAGAGGGTGGAGGCCCATGGAAGGGGAGGCAGGCCAGAGGGTGGAGGCCCACAGAGGGAGGCAGGCCAGATGGTGGAGGCCCAGGGAAGGGGAGGCAGGCCAGAGGGTGGAGGCCCAGGGAGGGGGAGGCAGGCCAAATGGTGGAGGCCCAGAGGGGGAGGCAGGCCAGAGGGTGGAGGCCCAGAGAGGGAGGCAGGCCAGATGGTGGAGGCCCAGGGAGGGGGAGGCAGGCTAACTAGTAAGACCTGGTGGGGAGGTAGAGGACTAGCTGGTAAGGCCTCAGTAGTGAAGCCACTTACCAGCCTCAGTGAACGGTCCTCTGCAGAAGCAGGCATCTTCTGGTCAGGTAGGAAGCTCCTCTGCTCAGCGTCCTACCAGGCCTGCAGGGGGCGGGGCCGGAGCACTGAGCAGGCGGAGCCAGGCAGTCTGTGGTCTTTTACTGTGCACGGAGCTGCCGGCCCCCCCCCCTGAGCGCACTGTGCTTCCGGCCCCGCCCCCTGAGCGCACTGAGCTGTGCTGCCCGTGCTGCCTGCTCCTGTCTCACTGAGAGAAGCAGCCACTGCGGAGCACAGTTCAGCAACAAGTGACACCTGTGTTTGACACATTGTGTTTGACACCTGTGCCTTAAGGGGTTAATTATTTTTGGTGTCCGAAGTAACAAATACAGTATATGGATCTTTCTAAATTGACTCTTACAAGCACACATTTTTAAAATACAGACTGGAATGTTATACAAGACCTTGCTCCATTGTCCAACTTTCCAAAGAAGTGTGTGTACACAACTTCGTCCATTGCATCTCCAATCAAATGTATACTGTCGTACAGGACAGCTCTTGTAACTGACAGTTCGTAAGCCATCTATATACCGATTTTGTCTCGAGAGCACTTTTCTACAGTGTGTTAGTCTTGGTTTGAAACTAAACCAACAACTTCTAGGACACTACAAGAGAATAGAGAAATAAAATGTGTTACTTTAATGTATATTTATGTGTTTTATTGGTGCTACTACCAAAAATATACATTGCAATTAAGAATGCAAGATTTAAAAAAAATACTTGTTGCATGCTATTTTTTAACAATTTAAAAAGAACATATGTGTTGATTCAATCCTTCCTTGACTAAGCATAGTGAAAATTTCAAAGAAATACTGGGTCTTAGAATCTTTGTCCAGCACAACCACATGGCACCTATCCGAAAATTTTCTCCAGACCGTCATTTTCTTGATTTATTCCAAATATCTGTCATTGTCTACCTTAATTTTGTTTATTGCTTGAAAGACATTACCTGAGAGGAATCTTCAGTCACAACAATGTGCTTGCATGATGTATTTATGCACTTCTTAGTGGCAGGTGGCTTACTAGCTGAGTCACAGTATGACTCATTCACAGATCTGCCTCGAATGTCCATACACTTTATTTTCCTCCTTGTTTCTTCTTCATTACAATCTGCAGAACACTTATAAATACAATGTTATTATAAGTACATAGTTTATTCAAACAGATATCTAATGTCTAAATTACATTTTCAGTATTTAACCCCTTACTGACATTAGATGTATCCATATGTCATGGTCACGAAGGGGTTCCCGCAAATCGATCGACATATGGATACATCATGAAGATTGTGCGTGCTCACAAGCCAAGCCCACACAATTGGAGCAGTGAACCAGCTGTATATTACTGCTGGCTCCATGCCCTGTCGACCAGAGCTTGCTCCAGTCGCAGCCAATTAACCACTTGAATGCCTCTGTCAATCGCGACTGCAACAACTAGGTGGAGACTGACGGAGGGCGCACCAATGGCTGCTATGGCAACCCTGAACCCCAACAAAGACGTCTGGGTTGCCTGTGACTTCACCATGCCCGGCCATGCATGGAACGCACAGCCGGGCATCATGATTGACAGCTACAATATGTAGCAGTATAGTAATGTACTGCTATGTATTGTAGCAGCAATCTACTAAATCGCTGAGTTAAGTCCCTTATGGAGACAAGTAAAAACAAAATAGTGAAAGAAAAAAAAGTGAAAGTGAAAAAGTATAATAAAATAAATAAAATAAAACACATATACCACCCTTTTCCAGTTACAAAAGCCAATCTTCCCAAAAACGATAAAAAATAAAAAAGTACACATTTTTTATTGCTGCGTGCGTAAAAACCTAGCTTATAAATCTGTCATGTTATTTAACCCACAGGATAAAGGTTGTAAATAAAAATGCATAAATACTGCTTTACACAATAAAAAATACTTTTTTTTTAAAAGTGCAACAAGATAGAAAAAACAATATAAATTGAGTATTACTGTAAGCGTATCGACTCATGAAGTAAAACCAACATATCATGTATACTGCACAGTGACAGCTGTAAAATATATAAATAAAAAACACTACCAAGATTGCTGTATTTTCTTTATCCTGACTTCCAAAAAATGGATTTAAAAAAGTCATGGCTCCCTTAAAACGGTACCAATGAACATGACAACTCATCCTGCAAAGAACAAGCCCTTAAACAGCTCTGTAAACAGAAAGATAGAAAAGTTATGGCTCTTTGACTATAGTGATGCAAAAATATGTTTTCTTTTTTAAATAAAAAAGTTTTTATTGTGTAAAAGCAGTAAAACATAAAAAAATACACAAATTGAGTATCGATATAATGTTATCGACCTGCTGAGTAATTTTAACATGACATTTATCACCACGCGCTGTAAAAATAAAAAACCACTACCAGGATTACTGTATTTCTTTCATCCTGCTTCCCAAAATTTTGATAAAAAGCAATCAAAGCATCATATGAACACTAAAAATGGTACCAATGAAAAAGTCAACTCATCCTGCAAAAAACAAGCTTTTATACAGTTCTGTATATAGAAAAATAGAAGTGGTGGCTGTCAAACTATGATGTCATAAAATCACAATTTTTTACAAATGCATTTCTATATTTTAAAAGTAGAAAAACCTGCATAGTAGAGAACTGCATAGTAATGTTATCAAGTCACTTACACTGCACAGTGCACTCTATAAAAATAAAACCCAAAAAACAATGCTGGAATTGCTGTTCTTTTTTTCCATTTTCATGGCCCAATGCTAAAAAAAAAAACCCTGTGAAACATCTGTGGACCCAAAATGCAGAATAAACCCCTAGAATTCCATGAGCGGTGCTGAATCCTAAATGGGGTGACATCTAAAAGGATTCACCTGTTATGGTACTTTTGAGGCATTATAAATGCGATGTGGTCCCACCAAACTCTGCATTACAAAAGCCAAATAGCGCTCCCTCCCTTGTGCGCCCTGCCATGTGCCCAAACAGAGGTTTACACCCGCATGCAGAGTCTTACCGAAATTGCGCAAACAAATTTTGGGGTGCTTTTGTCCTCAGGATCATTTGTGACAATGAAACATTTTCAGCTAAAACTGCATATTATTGAAAAAAAATTGTTTTTCATAGCCTAATGCAAAAAAGCTCTATGAACCACCTGTCAATATACTCACTACTACCTTAAGAGGTGTAGTTTCGAAATTGTTTTTTGTAGGGGTGTCTATTAAGTTTTAGCATCTTAAGGTACCCGCAAACCTACAATGGTGCCTAAAAATATCCTAATGAAAATGAGACCAAAAAATCCAGTAGATGCTCCTCCTATTCTGAGTCTGTGGTTTAGTCAAAGAGCACATTAGGGCCCCATATGGGAAATTTCTAAAAACGGCATAGCTGGAATCGATGTTGAGTTGCATTTTCTTGGTAATTTAGGTAATTTATGGGGGTATCTAACAAAGCCATGTGAGAAAATGGACTGGTCCCTAAAAAAAATTCTTGCAAATGTGAAAAATTAATAAGCCCCCTGTTAAAAAAAAGACATTTAAAAAATTATGCCAACATAAAGTAGATGTGTGCTAGTGCTGTTTTGTGTGGTATAACTATCTGTCTTACACGAAGAAATCTTTGATGCTTGAAAAGGACAAATTATTCAAAATTTTCATAAAATTTTTATATTTTTCACAAATAAACAAGGACGGTATGGACCAAATTTATTACTATCTTAAAGCAAAATATGTCACGAGAAAACAGTCTCTGAATCACATACATAGGTAAAAGTATCAAAAAGTTATTCTCACATAAGGTGACACATGTCAAATATAAAAAATGGCTGCAGCGGTAAGAGGTTAAATAGCGAATTTTCTCTTAACTTAGTTACAAACAACGAAGGATGCATTCACATGTTGACTTTTTGCATTTTTCAATTAAAAAAGTAAACAATTAAATGAGGAATGCTTTTTATAATTTCATCTGTCTTCCAAACTAGAGTTAATCGCAAACCATTTGCATTCAAAAAGAAACTTAAACAAAAAAAAAAAAGTATGCATTTATGATGTGGTGTTTTAAAAGTATAAATCTTATACATGTGTTTTTATGCCATTGAGAAATGCATTCAGTAATGCAACATGTGAACCCTGCCTCAGGGATGACTATACCATCATCAAGAGAATTAAAGGGGTTGTCCAACTTAAGACAATGACGGCAATTCACTAGGATTTGCCATCATTCTCTGATAGGGCATGTCCCCACGGCACGGGTTTTCGGCCGGTTTACGGTTTTTCAGACCGCCTGAAAAACCGGCCGAAAATGAGCACAATTGTGCTCTATGGAAAACCCATGCAGCAGTCCCCACTGCACGGGTTTGCCGTCAGGCGGTTTTGCAGTCGGCGGTCCGGCGGCAAAACGTTATAGAAGCACAAGCTTCCGTCCGGTTTCCGGATGGAATCTGTGCTTCTGAATGTGAAGGGGGAGGGCTTTTCTCCGCTCATCGCGGAGAAAAGCCGTCCCCCTCCGCGGCCGTGGGGACGGCCGCAAAACAGGACAGATACCGGCCGGTTTGCCCTATGCCATGGGGATGCGCCCATAGGTCCAAATCTCACCTCTGGGACCCATAGCTATCTCCAAAAAGAGCCCCAAAAAAGTTTGGAACTCTATCTAAAGACATGAATAGGAGTTTGCGCATACTGTAGCTGAGTGGGTTTTGGAGATAGGTGTGGGCCCCAGAGGTGATAGCATATCCTAGTGATGTGCCATCATTTTTTAAAGTGGAACAACCCCTGTAACAATGATAAAGATTCCATTAATTAGTACCAATACTTACAGGTGACCATTCCTCTGCAATCCACTGGTACTGGATACAGTCAGGTAATGTGCAATATTTGTGACTGTTTGGGCGAGTAGCAGGACTGCAAAATTTTGCATCAACTTGGCCATGTCCTTTTAGCCTACAATATACTTGTCTATACTGGATTCCTACTCCACAGGTTGTAGAACACTAAATAAGACAAAAAATCCAAAAAGGACATGCAAATGTTTTACGAAAAATATTCTATAAAATAATGTAAAATAACTATGTCAAATTGTCTTTACAGTAAAATAACACTAGTGGTAGGTGCTGGATTATAAGATGAATTTTATTTACAATCAAATCACTAACTTTTAGAAAATGTTAGTCATTGCTTTGCTTTGAAACCATTCTTCAGTTTTAAGACTATTGACATTATAGAAATTTTGAATTATAATGCAGTTAAACCAATAGGTTTCTGTTATCTCTCTGTAGTATACTTGTTGATATAGGTGAATTTATAACACCTCCCTGCACATGTTAATAGAAAAATAAATTATACAGTAGAGTTTTTTGATTTTTTGTTTTACTGTGAGTGGACAGCAGGGATTGACATAATGTTTTGCAGCCTGTTTAGTTTGGAGACAGGGGAGCATTCTGCGTTCATGAAATTACAAATATCATGCCTTCTGCCTCTGCTTACACTCCTCATCCGCTAAGGGTATAGTAACACAGCGTTGTTGGATCCATTTTTAGATGCATATTTGGATCCATGTGTCAGACACAAAACAGACCCAAACAGGCATCTACAATGTGCGGTATGATTTACATTGCTTTTTTAAATGTAAAACACGTATGGACGTTCAGACATCTGATCGCAAGTGCGTGTTTTGCATGTGTCTTTCTGATGCGTCTTTCTGATCCGTTTAAAGAATTGACATATCAATTCTTGATCCGTTTGACGCAGCAGACGCCCTGTTTAAAATTATAAGGTGCGTTTCTGCTGCAGCAAAAACGTATCCAAACATGCAGCACACCTTCGGTGCATGTTGGATGCGTTTTACTCGGCGCTTTTAAATACGTTTTTTTTTATTGAAAACGTATCCAAAAACGTATTCAAAAACGCCATGTGAACATACCCTAACTGCACAAACAGCTTGGTAAGCTAAGCTCATCTGTGTTTGGGCTGTCACCAGGTCTACATACACATATTGGAAGAAGCTAGAGAAAGGCAGTAGCCAGTAAGTCTTACAGTTTGCCACATAGGTGCTACTGGTATTTAACTCCTTTAGTACTCTTTACCACCAGGGATATTATAAAAAAAAACCTTCACTGCCCTTGACCACCAGCATAATGGCAGGGATACTGGAATTATCCTTTCACTACTCTAGATCATCACATGTATTGGAATTAGCTCCATAATCATATGTCAGTACCTAAAGGGTGCTTTCACATGAAGCGTTCATTAATTGCTCTGTATTTCTGAAAAAAAGCACCAAAAAACACGTCAAAAATGCACCAAAAAACACTCCGTATGAAAGCATCCGAATGCTGGAATACTTCTCAATGCAACACTAGCTTCTTTTACTCAGTTTAGCGTCAATAAAATGCTATAATGTATAGGGTCTGTCCATCACACAGCCCTTTAAAATGAATAATGTAATGTGCATTATTACATTATTACCTCTGTCCACTTTTCAGTTTTCCATGAAGGGCATCTGCCAGACCTACAGATTTTCTGGAATCGAGGCTTCTTCAAGTGTTTGCAATTGGAATCTTCTACTTGTAGGCCATTTGAAATACAGTGAACATCTCGATCTTTTATCCCTTTTCCACAGGTAACAGAGCACTAAACATTAGAAATATGACACATACTTAAATCTGTACACAATCTTAGGTATATACAGTATAAGCCACAGAGATAAGATATAAAAAAGGGCAGTTTAAATTTTCAACAATGAGTAGTGTTGAGCGATTGCGTTGGCCATCGACATCGGTCGATGGTCGATAGTCGACCATCATCGACAAGATAGTTGAAAGTGAGCAGTCGATTATGAGCGATGACCATTAAAGTCTATGGGAGAGCAACAACACCTTCATTCTTACACCCAAACAGGGCTGGAGAAGCTGGAATTAACATCCACAACAGTCAAATGGATACGTGCTACATCTTAGGTAACACACTTAGGTTATAAAAGCCACAGAAAAAAAAACACACAACATTCACTATCCCTGTCTTGTACCACAGCATGACCCTTAAACCTGCATGACCCACAAATTAAAAAGTGCCAGAAGGCAGTATGATTTGAACCATCATTTTACTTGAACTGGACATTGAATATCCCTGTCCTGGAACGCAGCATGAGCCCCAAACCTGCATGACCCCCAGATTTAAAAAGTGCCGGAAAAAGGAGTCTTTCAACCACCATTTTAGTTGAACTGGACATTGACTATACCTGTCCTGTACCACAGTATGACCATTAAACCTGTCTGACCCACAGATTAAAAAGTGCTGGGAAAAGGAGTCTTTGAACCACCATTTTAGTTGAACTGGACATTGACTATACCTGTTCTGGGCCACAGCATGAGCCCCAAACCTGCATGAAGTACAGATTAAAAAGTGCCGGAAAAAGGAGTCTTTGAACCACCATTTTAGTTTCACTGGACATTGAATATCCCTGTCCTGGGCCACAGCATGAGCCCCAAACCTGCATGACCCCCACATTTAAAAAGTGCCGGAAAAAGGAGTCTTTCAACCACCATTTTAGTTTCAACGGACATTGAATATACCTGTCCTGGGCCACAGCATGAGCCCCAAACCTGCCTGACCCCATATTAAAAAATGCCGGAAGAAGAAGTCTTTCAACCACCATTTTAGTTTCAACGGACATTGAATATACCTGTCCTGGGCCACAGCATGAGCCCCAAACCTGCATGACCCCAGATTAAAAAAGTGCCGGAAAAAGGAGTCTTTGAACCACCATTTTAGTTTCAACGGACATTGAATATACCTGTCCTGGGCCACAGCATGAGCCCCAAACCTGCATGACCCCCACATTTAAAAAGTGCCAGAAAAAGGAGTCCGCAATGTCGTCATCATCATCATCAAGACAGGTGACTTTGTCGTCCTGGCATTCTGCATCCAGGAGCTGCGGGCTACAAGCAAGAGGGACTGCAAGGCGTTGCCGACCGCCCGGGATTTTTGCCGATTGACCGGCTTCCTTCTCCTCCTCTGATGGCATCAGTAACTGGGCGTCAGAGCCAGTGTCGGACTGGGGGGTCTGGGGCCCACAGGGGAGTTGATCTTGGGGGGCCCACCATACTGTACATGAAAATATTACCGGCCTCTCGGACATAATCGCGCCCTTTTACCCCAAATAATACGGGTTTTTTCAAAACAGAACTGTTTTGTGTGTACAATGCAAGAGAGTCACATTGTATTCACACATATGTCAGCTATCATAGACCGGGCTAAGTACTCCATCCAAATCCCCCTAAACCACTACAAATCCCCTCCCCCCATAAAATTCCCCCTCCCCCCCTTAAATTCCCTCCCCCCAAACAATATCCCCCCAAAGTCCACATACAAATCCCCCTCCCCCCACTACAATATCCCCCTCCAAAATCTATCCCCCTCCCCCCCAATACAAAATCCCCCACCACCCAATACAATATCCCTCCCCACATAAATATTCCCCCCCAATGCCACATACAAAAATCCCCCTCCACCCACTACGTATCCCCTCCCCCCCAATACAATACCCCCCTCCACCCACTCAATACCCCCCCTCCATCCACAACAATATCCCCCTCCACCCACATACAATATCCCCCCCCACCCACATACAAATCCCCCTCCCCCCACATAAATATCTCCCCCCACCAATACAATATCCCCTCCCCCAACTACAATATCCCCCTCCCCCCACATCAATATCCCCTTCCCCCATAAAATACCCCCCTCCACCCAATACAATATCCCTGCACCCACATACAATATCCCCCCTGCACCACATACAATATCCCCCCCCACCACATCAAATCCCCCTCCACCCACTACAAAATCCCCCTCCACCCAATAAAATATCCCTCCCCACATACAATATCCCCCCACCCACATACAATTCCCCCCCACCCACATAAAATTCCCCCCTCCACCCACAACCAATACCCCCCCTCCCCCCCAAAAACAATACCCCCCCTCCACCCAATACAATATCCCCTTCCCCCACATACAAACTCCTGCATCCACATACAAATCCCCTCCCCCCACTTTCAATATCCCCCCCACCCACATACAATATCCCCCGCCCCCCACTACAATATCCCCCCCCACCCAATACAATACCCCCTCACCCAATACAATATCCTTCCCCACCCACATACAATATCCCCCTCCCCCACATAAATATCCCTCCCCCCCAATACTATCCCTCCCCCCACTAAAAATCCCCCCACCCACATACAATATCCCCCCTCCACCCACATAAATATCCCCTAAAACCCCAATACAATATCCCTCCCCCAATACAATACCCCCCTCCACCCAATACAATATCCCCCTTTCCACCCCCCAAACAAATCCCCCCTCCATTTTCCCCCTTTTGGACAACACCTACCCCCTTCAAAAAAAAAAAATTTAAACACCAGCTGCATCAAAGAATAACTGAGAAACTTTATTGCACAAACAACCAAGCCCTGTGAGGGTTACAGCCCCACCCAAAGGGCCCCTGTGGCTTACAACCCATCCATGAGCCCTGTGAGCTTTACAGACCCATCCATGAACCTAAGGGTGTCAGTCCCATCCATGAGCCCGTGGGGGTTACGACTCTGTAACCCTCACAGGGTCTGGATGAATCCCTAATTTTCACAGGGTCTGGATGAATCCATAATGGTCCAGGGCTATGGTGGTCGTAACCTCACAGGGGTAGGATGGGTCTATATGCTGTTACAAACCTCCCATAACCCTTTTGGGGGGTTTACAGCCCCCATCCATGAGCCTGTGCCATTATGGTTTAAAATCCATGAGCCCTGGGGGCTTACAGAGTCTGAAACCCTCACAGGGCTCAGGTTGGGGACTGACACCTTTAGGGCTCATGGATGGGTTGTTTAATGCTCACGGGGTTTTGAGGGGTCTGTACCCTCACAGGGTTAGGGTAGGTTTGTACCAGCATATAGACCCCCATACCCCCTGTGAGCATTACAGCCCCTCCAACCCCTGTGAGGGTTAAAAAAGCTTGTTGTATGGGGTCTGAAATGCTCACGGGGACAGTTCAGAAAGAAAGCCCGGTCCTTATCAGGGAAGATCATTAAAAATGCAGTGTGGGCCCCCCGGGGGGAAAGGGGGGGGCCACCGTGCTGTTTAATTTTTATTATGGGGCCCCCCCCTTTTAATAGGGCACGGTACGGGCCCCTTTCCAAGTTGCCAACCCCCAGCCCGTTTTCCCCTTCAAACTTTATGTGGGGGAAGGGGTGGACTGTGGGTCTTGTAGGCCCCGGGCCCACCCCACTGGGGAAGTCTCCCGGCCGCCGGCCCTTAACCTAGTCTGCTGCCCCTTCCGACCGTTTTTTCCCCCTGTGCTAGTACTTTCTGGCGCTGATAGTCGGCACACGGGGGAGACCCGCGGCACTGCGGAGGCAGGCGGCGCACGCCGGTCCTGCAATTAAAGCTACAGCGCCCCGAGAAGGTAAGGAGGGCCGGGGGGGGGGGGGAAGAGGGGGAAACGCTGGGGCGCTGCTAAAAGGCAAGCGTCAAGATGAAGTGACTCTACGTTGCCTTCTCTAATTTTAAAAGTTAAAACGTAAAAACAACGGGCTCTGGCCGGAGCCCACCGGGGGAGCCCGGTTCCCCCCCGGGGGCCCCTCGGCCCGGTCAGGCAGAGAAAATCATCCTTTTGGGCCCTTTTTCTTTTAACATGCCTTCTGACCCCAACCCCATTTTGTCATCAAAGGGTCTTCAGAAAATGGATTTTCCAAGTGGGGGTACACGAGTTGACATTTGGGCTGCTTCAGTTGGCGGTGCTGTGTGCGATGACGCATTTGGGCCGGACGGGAGGAGAGGAGGGAAATGTGGGTGCAGGTTGCATTAACCATGAAAGCAGATTTGGGGGACGCTGTTTTTACTGAGATTCCAAGTCCCTGACCAGCGATGAAGGGGTGACGGGCCTGCAATGCATCCGGGCTAAGTGTTGTCCCCCAGCACGGAAGGAGCACCTTCTCTCTACCCTACCTCCATGTCCTACCCCTTTGCTCGCTTACCCCTGAATTTGTATGTTAGAAAAATAAAATTTGAGAAGGTTGGGGAAAAGGTTTTTGGAAAATCTCTTATTAAAAGAGGCAAATCGCAGCTTTTCAAACCCCAAATCAAAACCAAAAATTGCTGGATTTAAATTTAACGCAAGGTGGCTCTATCAAAAAAGCGGCCTGCCCCCAAAGTGAAAAAATACACGTATCTGGAATGTATATGGATCATAAAAGGTATTTTTTTTGGGACCTATAATTTCCCTGTGGTGATACTAAAAGCTGTATTAAATTTAACTACAAAATAGCTTATGAACAAAGTTGACGACCAAAAAAGAAAAAAAAACACGTGTCTGAAATTTAGGATATTAAAAAGGGATTTTTGCACCCTTTTAATTCACCCGTGGTGACTACAAAATTGCTGGATTCAAATTTAAGTGCAAGCTGCCTCAATGAACAAAACTGTAGTGCGCCAAAGTCAAAAACACGTATCTGTTATGTATTCGTATAAAAAAAGATATTTTTGGCACCTTTCAATTCACCTGTGGTGACTATAAAATTGCTGGATTCAAATTTAAGTGCAAGGTGGATATATCAACAAAGGTGGAATGGGCAAAATTGAAAATGAACACCTATCTGAAATGTATACTGATAATAAAGTGGAGTTTTGCACCTAACAAAGAGACCTGCAGTTACTAGAAAAGATGTGTATCCTATAGGTTCAGGCTGCCCAATATCCAGGAAATATTTCAATAGAAAACTGTTAATAATAAAGCTATTGCAGTGCAATGTCTACACTAAGTCTTGGTGAACTTTATCCAGTATTCTTTATAGAGCTTGTCTATTCGTATAATACAAGATATTTTTGGCACCTTTCAATTCACCTGTGGTGACTATAAAATTGCTGGATTCAAATTTAAGTGCAAGGTGTATATATCAACAAAGGTGGAATGGGCCAAATTTAAAAAGAACACCTATCTGAAATGTATACTGATAATAAAAGTGGAGTTTTGCACCTAACAAAGTGACCTGCAGTTACTAGAAAAAGATGTGTATCCTATAAGTTCAGGCTGCCCAATATCCAGGAAATATTTCAATAGAAAACTGTTAATAATAAAGCTATTGCAGTGCAATGTCTACACTAAGTCTTGGTGAACTTTATCCAGTATTCTTTATAGAGCTTGTCTGTGTTTGCCGCGGGGGCCTCCCCTCCGCTCCCCCCCCGTGACGTTACAGCGGTAGATGCTCCTTTAAAATTCTCTAACTAACTATATAAAATCTTCCAATCTCTAATCTAACTAAATTGTAAGGATCACAGCTAATAGTAGAGGTTTCTCTGTGAAGAAATAGAATAATTTCGCTGAGCTGTTTGGACACAAGCAGAGCGCACGTCCTTCTGCTCTGAGACGCTGAGAGATACTGAGGCTGAACAGGAAACGCTGTTCTATGTAAAACGAGGTCATGTGATTTTTCCAGCCAATCGCAACCATACACATCCCAGTCATGACGTCGCACACACATCTCACCCTGCTCTATTCTGTAAGCTGATTTGCTGGCCGCCAAAATGGACAGGAAGCGCCGAAAATGGCGCGATCTTAATAGATGATGCACAGATTTTAACCTAAATTATCGCATGATCTAAAAAATCCGATCACCATAAAAACTGTGCACTGCAACTTTCCAAAAAACTTTGAGGTAGATTTATGAAAACTTTCTATGGGAGAATTCACATGACATCTTTGGGTATGTTCACACAGTGTCTTTACGGCATACAGCAGCCTGTACTGTGCACGCTGCTAATACGCCGGGAGTTTTAGAATTATGCACTGGCCAGTGCGTACTTCTAAAATACTCTGAGCTGGCTCCCACAGACTTTCACTACATGCCAGGTAGAAGTGATATGTCATTTCTTTCTCCCAGCGTGGGGGAAAACCGCAAGTAATCATAGCTCTCAATGGGAGCTATGAATTACCGTATTTGCGAGGTGTACTTTGGGGGTATTGAAGCGCAATTACGTGCAAAATACGCTCCACGAAGATGGTGTGTGAACATAACCTAAGGGTTTCTTCACACATTTGTTCTTACTGGTGCTTTTAAGATGCATGAAATTATGGCATTTTAGTGCAACTTTTGGCAGCGTTTGTCATTAGGGTCACTTTATACATAGAATTTTCCTGTTTTATTTGAAATCCTTTAGAGAAGTTGAAGGGGAAAATGCATTAAGCAGAAAATGCAGCATTTTAAACAACTGTCATTGACCCCAAAACCCCATAAACCAAAATGCTTTGTATGTACTTCATATTTTACTACATATATTATTTTATACTTTAAGTTAGTATCTGCACACAAAAAAAATACAAGATAGTTTTTTCTTTATTTAGTAACGTGTGTGTATATGAATTCCTATTTATGTTTTATAGCATAAGTGAATACAACTTAGAATAGATGTTGTTAAAATGTGCCACATTTAACCCCTTAAGACCCAGGCCTGAAAAGTAGTTAATGACCAGAATTTTTTTTTCGTTTTTGCCTCCTTGCGTTTCAACAGTTGTAACTTTTTTATTTTCTCAATGACGCAGTTGAATAAGGCCTCTTTTTATTCGAGACAAGTTGCACTTTATGGGGGAATAGTTTAAGTTCACTTATAAATAACTGCAGAATTTTGTAAAAAAAATTTAAACTTTTTTTCATTTTTTACCATGCTGCCCGCACACGCAAACTATGCGGGCGACATGGTAAGATAGGGCGGAATCCCGTTACGGAGATGGCGAAATTGCCTGAGGAATGTTGGTAATAAGAGCGCAGCGGCAGCAGATACTATTAGTATGCATGGACGAGAGAAAGGGGTGTGTTTTGAAAGGGGGGATGAGTATTGTTGAATCTCTGGTGACTAATTGGTGAGTACCTGAATAGGGTGTGTACCTAAGACCATATAAAAGGAAGTGAGCTAGACTACATGGGACCTGACCTCTATCCCCTGATGAAGCCAGTTTGCTGGTGAAACATGTTGGGGAGGTCAGGCATTACATTTAATTTTTTTATTTTCTACCTCTTTTTTGTGTTACCCGCTGTAGAGGGTTCCACATGGAAACCTTATCTGCTTCATGCCCATCAGATTAGGGACTATTGTCCAAGCAAGATGTTTTGGATTTTCTTTTGCAGTTAGCAAATCACTGTATATATAGGGTTTCCCTGTTGATACAATAGGTGGTGTTCCACCAGATTTTGAAAATAGAAAAGGAGTTATTGTTTCAGAATTAGAAAGGTATAAAGTATGAGACAAACTGAGAGATTAGAAATCAGGTTTTTAAATATATAGAGGTTAAGTGTTGTACATAATAAAAGTTAAGTTTTAGTGCTTTATAGATTGAGAACTGATAGAGTTTAAGTTTGCCTATGGCAAAATAGTAAATATAGGTATTAAAAGTCACTCTATGTTCTCTTAGTAGATTCCCATATTTTTGAGACTATTTGACGAGTTATTTTGAGGGCACACCACAATGTGTACTCACTGAGACACTGTATATATGTACACATAAGTATAGAAAGATAGATAGATAGATAGATAGATAGATAGATAGATAGATACAGATATGTACACATGTATACATTTATTGCAGCTTAGGGAGAAGGACTTAAGTATATTTCTGTTTGAAAGATATAATATATTTTTTGTACTTAATAGATTATATACATATAATAGTCATTGGCAAAAACTGCCCGCCAGCCAAACTGTCAGCTCTTACTCACCTGGTGTACCATAGCATAGCACAAAAGGTATGTTATCCAGGGATGTCATATGAGGCTGCCAAATACCTTTGGCATAGCATGTCACTGATGGAAAAGATCTTGCAGGATTAAATTATTGGCAGATCTGATGACTAAAATTTAAAGTACTTTTCTGAGTCTATATTAAACGGGTTGCATCATTTCTTTAAATGGTCTTCAGAATAAGGGGACAGTGAAAACAAGCAACTTTGCAATTGGATGTCATTAGCAAAGTTGTCTTATTTTCACAGTCTGCCTTATCTTCGTTTTGTGTAAACACTGTTCCCCAGTGCCGCTCAGATCCCACCTCCTTTAATTTCATTGGCTGACGGCTCTACTAATTTACATTCTATCTGGCCCAGGTTGTATTCGCGGGATCCTGCATTCCTGCCTCTCTCACTCAGAATAAGGGGCCGGCAACGATTTCACTCTATACAGTCACCAGCTCCTCATTGACACAGAAGCTGCTTCTACAATCAGAAAACAGCAGAATTGTGCCTCGGTGCATTGTGTAAACATAGAAGGGAGACAGATCTGTGTTGCTCTGGATGAGTTCATCGAAGACTGGATTCAACTGTAACAAACCTCCAGCTGTGAGAGGTGAAGAGATCAGTGCTCTGAGTTCATAGAAGACTGAATGCAGGCCTGTGGTATGTAAACAGCTCTTACAAAATAAGACTGCATAAGGAGAGGAATGACACAGTGACATGTGGACTCAGAAAGAGAGGGGGGGGAGAACACACTGACTTGGGAGCGAGCATGAACAGTGAAGGGGGGATGATGTCATCTTCCCTTCAGTTAAGAAACACCCAGCTGGGAGGTAAAGAAACGCCCCTGGATTTCAGGAACTGAGAGAATAAAGCTTCAAGAAAACAGCCGAACTGATGAAGCGATACATCCCCTTTAATAATGACTAAAGGTAAAGAATGGGATAAAATAACAAAGGAAGTATTACTGACCTGGAAAGTCACCCTTCCCCTCTCATTGCGGAACAACACTATGATAATACCTAGAGATGGGCGAATTTCCCGAAATTCGGTTCGTTCACTTCGCCGGATTTCTCGGCAAAAAATAACTTAGTTCCGAATTACTTTGGGATGAATCACGTTAAAAAACAGCTATTTCCAGGCTGCACAGAGCCTGCAGGGTGCTGTAGAACGTTGTGCCATGCTTAAATATGCAGAGGGAGCTTGGTTTGGTCTTCATACAATGTTGTGTTTTAGTATGACACGCAGATGACTGCCGCCGCTCTTAGAATCGCTTCACTATAAAATTCCCTGGGCACTTAAGAGGGCAAAACTGACCAAGAAACTGAAGCAGGAATGTTGCCTGATAAAGTCATGGCAGCGACAGCTGGAAAAAAACAAGCTGAAGGCTCAGGTGCCAACATCAGTGACAGAGTTTGGAGGTGACGGCGGCAGCCACAGCAGCATGAGGTCAGACAGTGGCACAATGACATTCTGGAGGTGGCAAAAACAGGAGTAGGCCACAGAGTGGAACAATGACAGTGTCTAGGTCACGGCAGCAGCCACAGCAGCAGCATGAGTTCAGACAGTGGCACAAGGGACAGAGTGTGTAGGTCACGGCATCAGCCACAGCAGCAGAAATGAGGTCAGACAGTGGGACAATTACAGTGGGTAGGTCACGGCAGCAGCCACGGGCAGCAGCATGAGGTCAGACATTTGGCACAAGGGACACAGTGTGTAGGTCACGGCAGCAGCCACAGGAGCAGCATGAGGTCAGACAGTGGCACAATGACATTCTGGAGGTGGCAAAAAATAGGGGTAGGCCACTGAGTGGGACAATGACACAGTTGTAGGTCACGGCATCAGCCACAGCAGCAGATGAGGTCGACAGTGGCACAATGACATTCTGGAGGTGGCAAAAAAAACAGGAGTAGGCCACAGAGTGGGCCCAATGACACAATGTGTAGGTCACGGCAACAGCCACAGCAGCAGCATGAGGTCGGACAGTGGCACAATGACTTTTCAGGAGGTGGCAAAAATGGAATAGGCCACAGAGTGGACAATGACAGAGTGTGTAGGTCACAGCAGCAGCCACAGCACAGCATGAGGTCAGACAGTGGCACAATGACACAGTGTGTAGGTCACGGGCAGCGCCACAGCAGCAGCATGAGGTCAGACGTGGCACAATGACAGAGTGTGTAGGTCACGGCAGCAGGCCACAGCAGCAGCATGAGGTCGACAGTGGCACAATGACATTTTGGAGGTGGCAAAAACAGGAGTAGGCCCAAACAGAGTGGGACAATGACACAGTGTGAAGGTCACGGCAGCAGCCACACCCAGCAGCATGAGGTCAGACAGTGGCAAAATGACAGAGTGTGTAGGTCACGGCAGCAGCCACAGCAGCAGCATAAGGTCAGACAGTGGCACAATGACATTCTGGTGGTGGCAAAAACAGAAGTAGGCCACAGAGTGGCGCAATAACAGAGTGTGGAGGTCACGGCAGCAGCCACAGCAGCAGCATGAGGTCAGACAGTGGCACAATGACATTCTGGAGGTGGCAAAAAAAAAAAGTAGGCCACAGAGTGGGACAATGACACGTGTGTAGGTACTGGGCGCAGCCACAGAGCAGCATGAGGTCAGACAGTGGACAAATGACATTTGGAGGTGGCAAAAACAGGAATAGGCCACAGAGTGGCACAATGAAGAGTGTGTAGGTCATGGCAGCAGCCACAGCAGCGCAGAGTTCAGAAAGTGGCACAATCACATTCTGGAGGGGTTGGCAAAAAACTGGAGTAGGCCACAGAGTGGCACAATGACAGGAGGGGTGGAGTGACGGCGGGGGAGCAACAGCATGAGGTCAGAGAGTGGCACAATGACACAGTTGTGGCGGTCACGGCAGCACCCACAGCAGCAGCATTGAGGTCAGACGTGGCACAATGACAGAGTGGGGGGAGGTGGGTGGCAATACCAGTCCTGGTAAAGATGGGTTGGTGGCAGATGGAGAAACTGTCAGCAGATGTGTGGCATCAGGCGGGTGGCGGCATCAGATTAGTGGCTGAGGCAGGTTTAGTTTGAACCCAGATCATTTCTACATTTTGGGTGAGGCGTCATGGCTGATGTAGTCTGAGCCTAAGGCATTGGTGTGTGGAAATCTGGCCGATCCACGCCTGATTCATCTTGACAAAGGTCAGGTGTTCCACATTTTTCCGGGGGACAAGGGGTTCCCCTTGGGGTAACGATGGCCCCGCCGCACTGAACACCTGCTCTGTTGCCAAAACTACTGGTGGGCGGGACAGCTTCTCCACGCAAACTCGGCAAGTGTGGCCACACATCCAGTTTGGTGCCCAGTAGTCCAGCGGATCTTCAACTGGGGTGGAAAGAGTGCTTTCCAAGTAGGCCAACCACCTGTTGGTTCAGGGTCTGCTCCAGGAATGCTGCTACTGCGGGCTGCTGCTGGCGATGCCCCCCTCACTAGGGGGTGAAGGAAGTTGCTCATCAGTGACTCCAGATTGTTTGCTGTGATGGAGCTGGTACTGCTCCGACCCCCACCTTCCCCCGGCAGCCGCGGGCAATAGTACGTGGAGCGTGAAGAACCCCTGGTCAGACCTGTCAGAGGGGGGGACGTTTTGCGCTCATAGGCAGCGGCCAACTGATACGGAGGTTTTCCCCTATAGTATTTGGGTTTGTCCTTCCTCTCAATTGCCGGGAACAAGGCTCCCACATCGGACCAGTAGCCAGGCTCCAATACGGTGGAGAGCCAGAAGTCATCCCTCAGCCTGATGCTGACTCTTCGGCTGTCACTAGCCAGGCAAAACAGCATGCTGACGGCCATCAGCACAAGTGAATCCGAGGGGCTCCCTGCTCCATCTCCAAATGTATACTGCCCCGGTGCTTGGGGTCATCTGCCTCGTCTCCATTACCTCCTCCCGCTGCTCTGCTCCTCCTCTCTTGTCCCTGGGTAGAAAATCCAAATCATTTTACCAGACAATGCTTCTGCTCCAATGTCCTCCTCTCTCCTCCTCCTCCATTTCAGTCCCCACCGGACTCATTTTGGCCGCGAGATGTAGTCGCCACATTATCCAGTCCCCCGCCCAGACAGATTTTTCAGCATCTGTTCCAGGACATGAAGCAGTGGAATGACGTTATTCATCCCGTAGTCCTGGCCAATGACAAATAATGTGGCCTCCTCGAATGGCCTCAACAAACGGCAGGTGTCAAGCATGAGCTGCCACTGGCTGACATCAAAGTTACACAGGGGAGTACTCCTGTCCGCCTGGATCATCAAAAAATCGTTAATGGCTTTTCTCTTTTCATACAGTCGGTTCCCAAAATGTGCAGGCTGGAATCCAACGGGTGGAAACATCGCATATCAGAGTGTGTTGGGGGAGGCCCTTCTTCCCCTGCAACTCGAGGAGGGTGTTCCTGGCTTTGTAGGAATGGATTAAGTGATGCACGTTTCCTGGCCATTTTTCAGAATCTTCTGAAGATCGGTGGAATATTCAGGAACCTTTTCACAACCAGATTGAAAACGTGCGCCAAAGCAGGGCGCATGGGGCCCTCCTCGGTTTTCAGCGCGGACACCATGTTCTCCCATTGGCGTCCATGGTACGATTTGCAGTTGGCGCGAAGAAAGCCACACATCGATTTCTTGCTGCATGATGCGGAGCAGTTCCTCCCCTGTGTGACTTCGTTCGCCGAGGCAAGCCAGGTGTAGAACTGCGTGACACCGCTGTGCCCTACACATGTGGTATGATGGAGCAGTACTTGTGGAGGCTGAGATGGTGGTGGTGGAGGAGGAAGAGGAGGTGGACATTGGCGCAGGTGCTGCAGTTTGACAACGTGGAGGAGAAAGCGGCGTCTCCTGTCCAAGTTGTTGGTGTGCTGGGCCCGAAGCACATTCAAAACCCGTGGGCCGTTAAAGGACATGTACTGGCCCTGACCGTAGTTACAGCTCCAGACGTCCGCGCTGCCCTTGCACCTTGGAACAAAACCGATAAGCTCAAGGGGCTGGCCCACCTTCTGTTCTACATATTCATGAAGTGTGGTCGGCCTTTTTGGAAAAGAAATTACGGCTTGGAACTCTCCATCTCGGCTCGTCAAAGCCATTTGTTCTCTGAACGGTGCAGAGTTCCCCATTTGGAAAGGGAGGGACTGCAGCACCAAAACTTTGGGCAGGGTATGGTCCTGCACCTTAGGATGGTGGACGCATACTGTTGTCTCTTTGCAATCGCCTCGCTGAACGACTGCTGGCGCCCCGAGTAGCGAGGAGCAGAAACATCTGGACCGGGAGATGATGTCAAAGAGAACAGCTCCCTTCTGCAGAGGTGGTGGAGCCTTAACTGGCTGCAATGGCATGCGTGCCACTGGGCGCTGCTGCTGCTGCTGTTGCTGCGGCGGCAGGATGGGACCACCACAAACTGAGCACGTTTCTCCAGGCCCCCCGGATGGTGACGTGCTTTTGTTGACGCAGGGCCGTGGTGCCAACGTTAGCCCCTGGCCACGCTTCACTTTTGCTTACAGATTTACATATACCCATATTCGGCTCCTCCGGTGTTTTTAGCAAAGAATGCCACACCGCGAGTATCGGTTTTTTCCCCAACGCTCCCCACTGAGTGACTACTGCCGCGCTGCCTCGCTGAAACCCCTACTTTTTTTGGACCTGCGAAGCGGGTTTTTTACCCCGTGGGCCGCTTGGCTCCCGACCTAAAACTGCTGCTATCCTGCTGACTCACGGCCACATGACCCACTTGTGGCTATTTGTGTTTCATCGTCACTGCTGTCCTCATCACCCGGGCTTGGTATGCAGAGGCTGACCCTCACAAAAATGACCTCCCATGCCACTTTCACATTTATACTTTGCCCCTACTGCAAGAAGCAGGGGATATTGGCCCCCTTTCTTCGCTGCCAAGTAGTGCTGACTGCCCTCCTCAAATTGTTCATCCTCGCTATATTTGTGGCGCTGAGCCCAGACCAATAGTAGATCTCTGGGCCCGAGGGAAACCAGATGGGACAGAGGCGGGTTGAGGACAAGGGTGAGGCCCCTGTCCCCCTCCCGGGCCATGCCAACTAAGGGTTGTTATCTGACGTTCCACCGACTCTTGGCTGGGGTTGTCAGATGTCATTTGGGAGGAAATGGATGACCTAGTCAACCAATCAAGAACCATTGGGTTGCTGAACAACACACGGCCGCTAGATGACAGCGGCAGTTGTGGCTCACGAGTGACCCCTGCTGCGACGTCCCTTGCTGTGCTGCGACCTGGCCTGCTCCAGGAATATTTGTGCTCTCTGCCACTTGCAGGAGAAGAGCTGCCACCTCTCTGTCTGAACATACTGTTTGTTCTAAAATTGTACAGACACTGTTTGATGAAGATATCTGTATATGATAAATAACACACCCTGTATTTGACTCCAAATGAACCCACTAAGAAGCTTGGGTAACCTTGGATATAAATTGCGCTGCACAAATGGGCAGAAAAAATTGACTTGTATGTGCCGTTTAAAAACTCTGTGTATTTTACTGAATATAAAAGCACAAACAGGCTTAATTAACCTTCGGATATGAATTATGCTACAGAATTTCTTCTGTGGCGGTGAAAAAACAAAGTTTCTTTTACTGAGTACAACTGCATGAACAACGCTTAATTAACCTGGATGTAAATTGCGCCAACAATTGAGCAACCACAAACTACGAGCTTTGTAGCGTGTTATAATTGGGTGTTTTCCACACTACACAACAAGAGAAAAAATTGTAATTAACCTTTGCTTGTGAATTAGGCTACAGGAAAATTTTATTTTTTGGCGGTGAAAAAGACGGTTTCTTGGAGTCACCACAGCAGAAAAAACAACGCTTAATTAACCCCTTGATGTAAATTGTGCAAAAGAAGCAGCCAAAAATGAAGTGGTATTTGTAATGAATACAACAGGAACTGGCTTAGATCCCCCTTGGATATTCAATGTGCTGTGAGCAGATAGCATTAAAATGTATATGCAGCTGCAATTGGACGCACACTGGACTTCAGATCCAATACCCCAAAAATTCAGAAATAGAACATTAAGAGAAGCAGTCTCTGAGACAAGCTGAGACACCCCACAAAAATCGCTGTATAAGAATCAGTTCTTCAGTAACAATCAGCCGCGGCAGCACCTTCCCTGATCAGTACAGTGAGAGCGGTATGAGCTCCCAGCGTCGCGCCCGGACTTATATAGTGCGGTGACGTCACAGAATCCCGCCGGTCTCTGATTGGCTTCATCTCTGCACATGTCATGCAGGCTATGCCTTCTTCCTCCCCAGAGTGCTTTGCCCATGTAAACGCCATGTGCTCGCAGCCATTTTATCAATCAAAAGCCACATTCGTTCAACCGAAGTACCCCAAACTTCGACTTTGTTCAGAACCGAAGTTTTCCTGAAATTCTAAACGAATTCCACTTTGTTAGAATCAATTCGCCCATCTCTAATAATACCAGATGATGCCGCCAATCACTGTCATCATCTGAGCAGTTTTCTGCCAGTGACTAGCTGCAGTAATCATATTGGCGTACAGTCATGTCATTGCTGCAGTCATGTAAGCTATGGCCAGTAAGAATCAATACAGTGCTGGCATCACAGTGGCAGGGACTTTCTAAGGCCATTTTTTATGATCTCAGAAAATGCCTTCAATAAGTAAGGTTCAGGTACAGAGTTTTATTACCACCTAAAGAAGTCTAACTGGCAAAGATGCATGCAGTAGGCAGCAATGCCTTCTGTAAATGTTGATTCCAGGGGCCACCAGTTGAGTTCATTTTGGGGGCCCACTCTACAGCTGCTGTACATGACTGTGTATTTTCTACTCTGCTCCTTGCTTTTTGCCGTCTCTCTGCATTCCTGCTTCTTCTGAGGATGTTTATGCAGTTAAAAAAGCAACTTCACATCTGCCATGTTCAGGGGCCCTCCAGGGGTTTCCCTGTGGGTCAGTCCAAGCCTGTGTAAAAGTGTCAACCACAAAAGAAAATTACTCTGGCGCTTACAGGTTAGTCTCTTTGATGGTTTGCACAGCAGATAACAATAATAATTGAAAAATTCAACCACTGCTGCAATCCCCAGCAACTATTAAAAAACATACTTTTTTTTATCAAAACTGTCCTACAGTAAGACCAACCAATCAGAGCTCAGCTTTTAGAGCAGTTTAAAAAATTAAAACTGGCCTCTGATTGGTTGATATAGGCAACAAAGGAAGTCTTACTGTTTGTTTCGATAAATGAGGCTGTGATGAACATAACATTGGATCTAAGGCCTCATAATCAAATATCAGGCCTCACTCCCAATCTGTTCCCACATGAAATCAATAATCACTAGGTCATGACAGGTCTGCAAGCCAAATGCTCGCAATCAAGATAGGAAGTGAGTCTTAGCAGGTGGTCCTGCTTCAAAAATGCCCCTATTGTCCATTTCACATGTCCCCCAGACTATTTGTCGGCAATTCATGAAAAATTATGGAAGAACTACACCTCACACCCATGTACCGGTCTTATATTTGAAAACCCAGGAGTGAGACAAATGCCCATATGGGTCTCACTCCCTTCTGGGACTAAGAGGTCAGGAGATACCAAGAACAGCTAGTAGGAACCTGCTGGCCAAGCGGTGTTTGGTATCAGAACGTAGCTAGGGCTCAACCAGGTCCAATGATACTACTATCACCTTCCTGTGACCTCCTCTGAAGCAGTTAGGACCCTTTTTAGATTATAGGTCCAAGCACTCAGCCCAGAGGAGAGGCAGAGGCATCAAGCCATCCCAGTGGGTGTGAGGTGGTGTTACCAGCTAGGGCTAAAAGTGTGTACAGCCCAGGTTGTATTTCAAGGGGAGTTATGCTGAATAGTATATCAAATAGAACCAGGAACTCGCTTGTGTCACACCCCCCCCCGCCCCCCATGTAGCTGCACAGCACTAAGGCCTAAACACCAGGTAACTGACTTATCTGCTTTATTCTGTCTGTAATCCACACCTATAATTGCATTTTTGACTTTCTGATAAATGTAATAAAAATATGTCTTTACTGGTGTATTATCTTGTCTAGTATGCCTCTAAGGCAATTACATATTCAATTTAAGCTTCGGCTGCTCTTTTATCTCGATCCACGTACTTCCACGTCCGGGTTCTTGGTTTTACATTATATGCTACTGAGGCCGGTTTCTCGTTAACAGACCAAGATTAAATCTAATGAGGAACTTGTAACAGTCTATTGGGCTGGAAGAGCTCTGTTTCACTAGTGAAAAGGGGTCTCTCAGCCGGTCAGGGTTGTGAAATAGTGTTATGCCACGCCAGCGGTCGTGTGGGCTCTCATCTCTCACTCCCCATGCCTCCCTGTGCCTGCGTGGACAGGGGGTTTCTGTGAAACTGTATCAAGCTGACCTTAAGTACCCCTAGGGGGTGCAGAACATCAGGTATATGTCACATATCAGGTCATGTGTCAGACCACGGCCAGAGGGTCCTGACCCGGTGACCAACGAACAGAGCCTGTTCGTGATAGAGGCCCATTCTGCTTTCGTGAATACAAATGCTCAACACAGGCAAAGATGGTTATTGTCTGTGAAGTGTATTTGTAACTATATTAATGCCTAAATAAAGAATACATTTTTTGGGATCTGCTAGTGAGTACTACAGTTACATTTTGTGTTATAAATGTGGATCCTTCTGTAAATGTTGCTACAATTGTCATTAATATTTACTGACCATGACACAGATAAAAGTTCTTGATCAATCATAGTTTCTTACAGAGTTTTTTTTTTAATTAACTCTGACCAATGAATTCATGCAACTAATATATGCTCCTTATTTATAACATCTAGATACATCTTTACTAAACCACACCCCCATATGCACCTATATTAATAAAAGAACTAACATTAACTTTTCATTTCTTAAACTAGATCCTGCATGCTATGGCACGTGATAATATAAATGATAGTGTCATGATCATGCCAGAAAGTACCCCAGCTTTGAGTTCTGGTCGCCGGCCACGGCCGTTGCGACGTAAGCCGTGGTTTTTGACATAATGTTTACATTTGTGTTCACTAGTGTGAACTGGGTTTTCTTCCCTGCTATCCTGATTGATTCCTGGCCGACGCCTAGGCCAGGAATCTTCCAGCACTCCACGGGTTAACCTGGCTCCTTGATCCTGGTGATTGACAGCTCTACCTTCCTATCTGGTCTTCTGTTTCTTCCTCCTATTGCCTTTGTCCTTGGTTCTTCTGGAAGGTATTTAAGGGCTCTTCTGTCTCCTCTCTTTGCTGGTTATACTGGTCCTTTCCTGTCTGTTGCTTACCTACTCTATTCTGTGCCTCCCTGGTTACCGTACTCTGCTTGGATCACGTTTATTCTTCTGCCTTCTGACTTTGTACTGCGTTCCCGTTAGTTACCGACTTGGCTTGCTTGACGTTCCCATATTGTGTTTGTATTGTTTGTCTGCGTCTTGTGTCTTCCACGCTATTCAGTATAGTGCTCAGTCTTCTGGTTGGGGCCGACCTATTAAGGAGTCGGGCACCCCAAAAGGCAGGGACAGGGGTTGGGATCAGTGTCAGGGCCTCACGCTGTCTGTGTCTGTTCGTGCGCCCCTGACGGATCCCTTACAGATAGATTTTGTTAACTGAACCAAGATTTGTAGCCATGCTTTTAGTACCCATAATCAACCATAATATTCTACCTTGTAAAGAAATAATTATATATATATGTACAGTTGTGCTCAAAAGTTTACATACCCCGGCAGAATTTTTGCTTTCTTTGCTTTTTTCAGAGAATATGAATGAGAACACAAAAACTTTTTTTTCCACTCATGGCTAGTGGTTGGGTGAAACCATTTATTGTCAAACTACTGTGTTTTCTCTTTTTAAATCATAATAACAACCAAAAATATGACCCTTCAGCTGTTTTTCATTAGTACCACTTACTTTTACAGCTTTTTGTCAATCCCGGCCCCTACTTTTACAAGCTTTGTTGCTTCCATCAATGTTTAATTTTATCAAATAAAATGGAAAAATGTTTAGCTTTCAACTTTTGATATGTGTTCTGTTGTGAAATTTGTTTTAGAGATTTCCAAATCATTGATTGCACTCTTGTTTTCTTTACATTTGACACAGCTTACCATTTTTTTCAGTGGGGTCAAAGCTTCTCAAAGCTAGTGAACAACATAGTTAAAGATGCGGATAGACTGTGGCTGGCTTACTACTGCCACACTCAATGCAGCGCTACAGTGGATTGCAAAAGTATTCATACCCCTTGAACTGTTCCTCATTTTTAAATGTCACGGCCATATACATAAACTTATTTAAAGGGGTTGTATCATTAAATGGTTGCAATCGGATGTCATTTGCAAAGCTGTCCTGTTTTCACAGTCTGCCTTATCATCATTTTGTGTAAACACTGTTCCCCAGTGCCGGTTGGATCCCTCCTCCTTTCATTTCATTGGGTGACGGCTCTACTAATTTACATTCTGTCTGGCCCCCCGGTCGTAATCACGGGAGCGCGCATTCCTGCCTCTCTCACTCAGAAAAAGGGTCCGGCAACAATTTTACTCTGCACAGCCAGCAGCTCCACAGTAACATTGCAGCTGCTTCTATAATCAGAAAACAGCAGAATTGTGCCTCGGTGCCTAATGCTGCTTCATGTAAACATAGAAGGGAGACAGATTTGTGCTGCTCTGGATGAGTTCATAGAAGACTGGATTCAACTGTAACAAACCTCCAGCTGTGAGAGGAGAAGAGTCCAGTGCTCTGAGTTCATAGAAGACTGTCTAGACTGAATGCAGGGCTTTGGTATGTAAACAAGCAGCTCTTACAAAATAAGACTGCATAGGGAGAGGAACGACACAGTGACATGTGGACAGAGAGGGGGGGACACACTAACTCGGGAGCGAGCATGAACAGTGAAGGGGGGATGATGTCATCCCCCCTTCAGTTAAGAAACACCCAGCTGGGAGGGGAAGAAACGTCCCTGGATTTGAGGAACTGAAAAAATCAAGCTACAAGAAAAAAGACAATCTGATGAAGCGATACATCCCTTTTAATGATATTTTATGTGATAAAGAAACACAAAGTAGCAAGTATTTGTGAAGTGGAAAGAAAATAATGAATGTTTTTCCAAATTTTTGCAAATCAAAAAACTGAAAAGTGTGGTATACCTAGATATTCATTCCCATCCTGATTCAATACTTTGTAGGACCACCTTTAGCTGCAAGCCTGGTGGGGCATGTCTACAAGAGGCTGAAACTTTTAGCCATTCTTTTTGCAAAATAGCTCCAGCTCAGTCAGATTGGTCGGTGAACATTTGTAAACAGCAATTTTCAAGTCACACCACAGATTCTCAATGGGATTTAGATCTGGAATTTGACTGGACCACTTTAACACATGAATATGCTTTGATTTAAACCATGAAATCCTGCTTGAAGCCTCAAGTACTGCTGAACCATTGTAAGTTATTGTCATGGTCTCATGATGTCAAAATGTGAACAGAATGATGAGGAGGACTGTTTAAATCCCAACTGAAATTGATCCCCTAAATTTATTAGACAATTCAGGGATCAAACACCTGTTGGGAATTTTCCCTTTAAGCTCCTTGTTAGAGATCAACAAGTTGAACAGTTGGACATGTGCATTCTACGGTTAAGAGATGGTCTCATTTAATTCATAAAAAAAATTCAAGACATTTTATGTTCATCCTGAAATTACAGCCAAAAGTCAAATATCCCTAACTTTTTGTGATCAGTATAATTACCTGGGCAAGACCTAGAGCCCTTTTTGAAGATGAGGAACCAAGTCTTGCTTGCACCAGTTTTATGGCATTATGAATCACTAGAAAATATTATTAAATTTGATTAAAGGGGTTCTCAGGGACTATGGGCGACATGTATGAATGGGGCTGCGCCAGAATTTTGGTCTCAAAAAGCTGTAGTAGACCAGTTCTATAGATGTATGAACAGGCCTACTCCAGACTTTGGCACGATAAGTGCCCCAGTACCGCGCCAAAGACACTTCTTAGCACACCAAAGTTTTGAGGTGTTCTGGGGGCGTGTCGCATCACATTAGTAGAAGTAGACAGATTTATGATTCTTTGCCGCCAAGTTAAAGGTGGTCTGCCTGATCCTGAGTTGTTGTATTGGCACTAGAATACACCTGTATGTATGAACTGCAGAAGAACAGGGTCATACATTCTGCCGCATTCTATACTACCTTAAAATGATTTAGAACTGATTATAAATGATTTAGAATTCATACATGTTGCCCTATCTGTTTACTTTTTACTGTATTATATTAAACTTTGTAATTCATACTTATTAAAAACTATTTACCTGTCTTGCAGTGCAGAACCAGACGAAGAGCTCTGTCTTCCCTTTGCTCTACCTACTGCAAACCATGTGATTTTCATTGACTACATGGTATGAATGATCGTTTTGTCATCACTTGTACTCCTAGGAGTCAATGTTTTGGAGTGGCAATCACAAAGCCCTGATCTCAATCCTATTGAAGATTTATGGGCAAAGCTGAAAAGGCAGGTGCAAGCAAGGTGACTTACAAACATAGCTTAGTTACACCAGTTCTGTCAGGAGTAATGGGCCAAAATTCCTGCCAACTATTGTGAGAAGCTTGTGGAAGGATATCCAAAATGTTTGGCCCAAGTCATATAGTTTAAGGGCAATGCTACCAAATGCTAACGAAATGTATGTAAACTTTTGACTTTGCAGAAAGTAATAAAAATGCCTTAAAAAATGCAGCTCACTTGAAGAGGGACATGGCTAAAGCAGAAGAGGGCATGTCTCATCAGAAGAGTCTAGACACAAAATGTGGTCAACACATCCACAATGATTTTCTTTTTAGAAACGTGAGTCTAGGTGCATGCTGGTGTCGCGGCCAAAAACATTGCTAACACAACACAATGGGCCACATGTGTGAAAACTGTCTAAGCCTAAAATACACTTTGTTGTCCATAGCAACAAAGTGTATTTTAGACCTAGACAGTTTGTGTGCCCCTTTCATGTATCCAGAGCACTATATGAAATGAAAGGGGTGCTCTGATTGGTTGCTATGGGCAACAAAGTGAGTTTTAGACTTAGACAGTTTTCATAAATGTGGCCCAATGTGTCTGTTCAGACACCAAGAAAGGTAAAATGTCACTATAGGTTCCTATCTGTATTGAGGTCACCTTGCCGAGGCAAATGGGCCTTTACAGTTTTGATCAAAAATGTACACTAAGAACCTCAAATTTTCATGTAGCAGAAATGCTTTTCCTAAAAATTCCTATGTTCCCGTTGACTGTTTTTTAGTGCTTGTAGAGTGCTGCTGATATTGTGTTGTGTTTCCATGGAGAGAGTATGGCTGAAAATGTGACCACATTTTAGCAAAGCATATTGATGCACAGAAAGCCATCTGATAACTTGTATTAAAGGTTAGACAAGTCTAAAGGATTTGCCAAAATGATTATACAGCATGGGCCACTTCTAAGTACCGTATATACTCGAGTATAAGCCGACCCAAATATAAACCGAGGCACCTACTTTTGCCACAAAAAACTGGGAAAACTTAATGACTCGAGTATAAGCCTAGGGTGGAAAATGCACTGGCTACTGGTGTGGCAGTCTGCTTGTGGCCCTTTCCGGAGTTTTATTGCGGAGCAGAGAGCGAGCGCTCCCTGCTCCGCAATAGAGTCTTTGGCTGTATGTGCTCCCAGGATTCGCATACAGCCAAAACGATCCCCGCTGGCGTCCGGGCCATGGCAGCACCCGGACACCGACGGGTGACCGTAGAGCTGCATGCGCTCACAGGAGACGCATATAGCTGCAAATATTGCCGACAGCGCACGGGCCACAGAAGCGCCCGGACACTGTCAGGTAACTCCGTCTCCGTCAGGTAACTCCCAGAAGAGTCGTGTACAAGTGAAGTGTCCCTGCCGGCGCTCAGGCCATCACAGCGCCCGAGCACTGACAGTGACCTTTTTGGGCTGAAAAACTCGGCTTATACTCAAGTATATACAGTATTTGGGGAATCTTTAAGCCCCGGTTCACACGGCTTATTCAAGACGGAATTGTGAGCCGGATTGCGCTCGCAATTCCGGCTTGAATAAGGGGTGGGTGTGGGGGCGCAGCCCGCCGGCCCCATAGACTTCCATTATCCACGGCGCGTATTGCGCCTGGATAATGTGCATGTCAGTTTCTCTCCGCCCGGCGGATTCGCCGAGCGGGCAGGAGCGACGGAATCCACCGTTCTCTATGAGAACGGTGGATTACCGTAATTACTGCGAAGGATTGGCGCTGTACTGCAGCGCAAATCCGACGCGCAGTACGGCGCCAATCCGCGTCAAAATAAGCCGTGTGAACGGCCCCTAAGACTGCCTCATCTAACTTTAAACTTTTTAAGCATTACACAGGATTAGTACTGGTTCTCTAGATATTTCACTACCAGCTACTGATTTGCTTTCTTTGCATAAATATTCTATGCCAGGCACGAGAAAACCTATCCCATTAGGGCATTAGCATAGCAACTATACCCACAATTAGTCAATAACACGTGTAACAAGGTTCACAATTCTAGTCAATTAAACAATCTGTGGGTTTCAGATACAACATGAGCTATAAAGCAGTTATATCTGCTTTAGACACTTTACATGGGTCACTTAACAAGGTGATGTGGCATAGACAGAAAAGGGTGTGTTTTCATGGGCTAATTTATATAGCCAATCGAATATTGGTGCAAAGTACGCCAATTAATAGCAGGCTTCAATAAAGACAGTAGACAAGTGTCTAGAAATGTAAAGGTACAAATAGTTGTTTTAGCATTAAGGTAAGAGATGTTTGGTTTTCAAATAGTACTATATGTGCTAAGTTGATTATGCATATTGATTTAGTTGGACTGACCCACTGGAGGACTGGAGGATCCTCCGTTGGGGCATGGGTCCGACGTATACACTTCTGTTTTCTAACTGTATCAGGACGCACATACATTTAGAAACATGCTGTGGAGCTCGGGTCCCATTGGGATGTCAGCAATTTCCTGGTGGGCCCCAAACTCATCATGTTTTGTCACGGAGCTCAGGGCCCACTGGATTACTGGCATCCTGGTAAGCGCTGAGCTCCCCGGTATGTTTTTTTTTTTTTTAAAACATGTTTTTATTGAAGTCAGCATATGCAGAAGTAATTTCACAATAAGAGTAAATGCAAAGTATACAAACAAAGGTAGGCAGAAATGGAAACATCAAACAACACGGTATGTTACTCTATTGAATGGTAACCTATGCAGATTCATACCAAAAGAAAATTCAGTGTGTATTGATTGCCTTATATGATCTCTCCTGGTGAGAGAACTATATAAGGAGTAAGTGATCCACAGAGTTGCTAAACTTCACGTTTTTTTCCATTTTTGTATATGATATACGGGTATTTTCCGTGTCTATTTTTTACTGAGCCTAGCGTCCGAAGACAAAATAAAAATAACCAAAAACAAACCAAACTAATTGCACTACAGCAATCAAACTGAAAACTTGAGTCCACCAATAAACATACATGACATCTATTAGCGTATGAATATGTAGCATAAAAACCTTATCTTATATTTAGTAGAGGGTCGTTCTCCCTAATTAAGTATCAACCTTTCAAATGTGGTCAATGCGTAAGAGCTACATATATCCCTAAAGTCCCTGTCCGCTCTGTTTCTAGAAACCATTTAGTGTATCGGAATGGCTTCACTAATGTCACCATTTCTGTTGGCGTCAAGAAATGTTCTATGAAGGTACCCCATTTGGTGAAAATTTTTTCCGTGTGTGAGGACTCCATTTTAAGGTATAGCTTTACTTGATGCCAAACATCTTGTAGTTTTGGAGGCTCTGCCTCTAACCAAGTATTTAGCAAACATCTCTTTGCTTCCAACAAGACAATATGCAACAATGTGTGAAATTTACGTACGCTCGAAAGATCGTGAAATAATAGAGGCTCTGGAGATAAGGCTAAGTTTATTCCCCACTTCTGACTCAGAGTTTTAGTTAAGGAGTCCCAAAATTCCACCGATTTGTGACAGTGCCACATTCCGTGTATCATAGTGGTTTTACTTTGCTGACACTTAGGACAATGTAATTTCTTATTGGGCATCTGTGCACTAGGTGGGATGTTGAAACTGTAAATCGCCTGATGGATAAACCGGAAGTGCGTTTCCCTCCATGATTCATTTATTACCGCTGTACATATGCCTCTCCAGCCTACTAATATCTTTTGGGGGATTTCCATATCTGGGAAGTCCTTGTCCCAATGCTAGAAGAGTCTATCTTCCCAGTCGTAGATTTCAGGGCAGCGGATTTTTAGGTATATGGACGATAACGAGTGTCTAGAGTACTAAAGTGGAATTCCTGGCTTGTGTTTTTGACTCTACTCTTGACAAAGCTTATAACCTGGCCAAAAGTAAGGAAGTGGGTTGCCGGGAGCCCCTATTTTTCATTAATTCTTCAAATGAAAAGTATTTGCGTTGGGACCTATCATATAAGTCACCTACAGTCTCAATCCCTTTAGCTTTCCAGATTTTTAGATGACCATTAAATAACCCCTCCTAAAATTCAGGGTGGCCGATGAGGGGCACGTGTTTACTCAGTTGTACAGGTAGTTTAAAAAGCTTACGGCATGCCTTCCAGGTCATGATGGTGTCTCTGAGGACGATGGATGATCTTATATTTTTAGGTAACCCGGTATGTTTTTGACTGTATGCTTGTCCATGTGACACGGATAGAGTTAAAAACGTCCGCAGACAGAAGTAAGCACAGGCCGTGTGTACTGATGATGCTGCTTGTGCTGCTGTGATTGAGGCTTTTGATCTAGTAGATACCAGGAGTAGCATGTCAGCGTAGGGGGCCATGCTCTGCTCTGCGGGGGAACGTGGAAAGGTAAGTGGCTTTCTTTTTGTTCTCATCAATCACAGGGCACATATCTACCTACAGAGGGAAAATTTACCTACTTGGGGGAGGGGGCATGTATACCTACAGAGGGAAAATATACCTACAGGGGGCATGTATACCTACAAGGGGCATGTACACCTACAAGAGGCAAGTGTACCAGAAGGATGCATATATACCTACAGGGGGCATGTGTACTTACAGGAGGCAAATATACCTACAGAGAGCAAGTATACCTACAGGGGCCATGTATACCTACAGGGTGGATTGCATAACTACAGAGGGTCTACCTATCTACAGGAGGCAAGTATAGCTACAGGTGCTCTATATACCTGTAGGGGGCATATATACCTATAAAGGACATGTATATCTACAGAAAGTCTACCTGCCTATAGGTGTTTTATAAACCTACCTACCTGCAAGGGGAGTCTATATACCTACAAGGGGCATGTATAACTACAGGGGGCATGTATATCTACTGGTGCTCTATATACCTATCTACAAGGAGTCTACATATCTACCTACATAGGGTTTACCTACCTACAGATTGTATATATTCTGAAAGGTGGCCTATCTACCAACAGGTGCTTTACATACCTAATTCCTACAGGGGCTATACCAACAGGGGGGTCTATCTATCTACAGATGGCCCCTATACCTACCTGGCAGTATTATTCAGTCACTATGTAATGGTATGATGCGGTCATGATGTGGTGGTATTTGCTCTTAGTGGAATTATTGTTAATATTGTCCATGGGAGTAAGATAATTATTTAGAGGATTTATACTTAGAACTTTGTGTTATAGTTTTGTATATATTTTCATTTACCTAAAATGTATCATTCATGAAGGGGGATATATACACAGCACCCGCTGTTCTGCTGCAATTAGGTGAGGGACACTCAGAGTCCCACCTTGATTTCAGGTTAGTGTGATGATGTCATCATGCCAGTTTGTAGAAAATTGAAGCAAGACTGGGCAGCAGGGCCATCTTAAGAGCATTATGGGTCTCTGGGCAGAGAGGTGCACTGGGTCCCCCAACCAACACAACCACTCACAGGAACAAATATATACATTATGGATAAACTTATAAATTACAATACCATCATATAGAGACCACATAGTGGTCATAAACTAGCTCAGACCACCATCACATGACAGTGACTACAGCACCAATCCAACACAGAAGCAAAACAACCCCTGACCTCCAGGGACTCACAGGAGAGGACTTCTCTGATTAGTCAGTCTCTTCTCTGATGAGTTGTTCTCTTCTCTTATGAGTTGTTCTTTTACGCTTTTTCTCTCCATCCAGCCCAGAATGCCATGATGACTCCCGCCCCCAACTCCTCCCTGCACACTTTACAACACAAACATCTTAGACTTCTCACTTTTCCAGCACCTCCCTACCAATTCCTACCTCTGGTATGGTTGCCACCCATTAAGTAAGTAGGTAGTAATGTTGCCAACCATTAAGTAGGTAGATATACAGACCCTAGTAGGAAGTTATATAGGCCCACTGTAGGTAGATAGGTATAAATACCTCCTGTAGGTAGATATACAACCCTCTGTAGATTTATATGCCCCCTGGAGGGAGATAGGTAGGTATATATGACCCCTGTAGGTAGATAGGTAGGTATATATACTGGACCCTCTGTGTTACAGTTTTGCTCTGTAGGGCTGAGTGCACACAGTATTTTGCATGCCACATCGTGAACTTTGACATGTTTTTACAGATTTACAGATAAAAAAAGTATGTTTCTGTCACAAATTTTCTGCCAAGTACACAAAGATCCTGTCCATCACCTCAGCACTACACTGTATAATGAACATCAACACTGACAAAATTGCCTTTTCAAAACCATGACCATCATGATGACTTCTCCTGGCCACAACTCGTCTGCAGAATTTACCACACACATCTTAGAATCCTCACTTTTCCAGCAGCTCCTTACACATTACCTATTTCTGACTCACTATGGGGTGATGGTGAGGGGTTATGGGATGATTTGTGGGGCTGTATTTTGAAGGAGGAGGTACAGGCCATAGCTTACGGACACAATTTCCTGGGGAAGAAAGAGGACCGACCCCTGGAGGTTGTGCTGTGGCCCATACCCCCAGGATCATGTTGTGCAACCTGAACTACGTCTCCTGAACCCCCAAAAGATTAACAACAGTCATGACCTTTAGGGGTTGCCGGAAATAGAGTTTAGTACTGTCATCATTTTTGTAGTGTTTATATTAAATAAGTACAATATATAGGTTCCCCAGTAAGTAGGCATATAGACCCCTTTGGTCAGAATATAGGTCCTCTTCTTAGGTAGGTAGGTATATAGGTCCCCTTTTAGGTAGGTATGTAGGCACATAAGTCCCTGGTTAGGTAGCTCTATAAGTGCCCCTCCTTAATTATGAAGGTATATAAGTGCCCTTCCTTAGTAAGGTAGCTCTATAAGTGCCCCTCCTTAGATAACTGTATATCAGTTTCCCTTCATAGGTAGCTGTATAAGTGGCCCTCTTTAGGTAGTTGTATAAATTACCCTCCTTAGGTAGATAGCTCTATAGAACGCCAAGGAAAAAAATTATAACACTAATAACACTTACCTCTCCTTGTTCCTCTGCTGAACACCTTGCCTTGGATCTTAAATGTATGTACGGGTTGTTGATACATGAATAATGTCAGATTTAAATACCTTGCAAATCAGTAGCCTGTCCCTTTTTTTTTTTTTTTTTTAAAAATGTTTTATTGAGGTTTACATGCCACAGTATCAGTTTACAGTCCAACACAAGATTACAAACCTGTAAAATTACAATATGCAGTTACTTCCATACATAAATGACTACATCGATGCTCTCTTGCATTAAAATATTCTCTGGAATAACATATTGCCCAGCTCCTCAGTATTTTTCCCCTTTTTCTCCCCTGCCCTTTCGACCCACTGACCCACCCCCCAACTTAACCCAACTGAACTCCCCTCCCGGTGTGGTGGCTGCTTGACTAGACTATATCCCGTCTTTCAACTTCCTAAATTACCTTTCAGCTGTTCCATTAAGTAGTGTTCTGAGTATTTAAATGGCTCCAATAAAGATTTCATTTCCTTTTCATTGCAGTGTTTTGAAATGAACTGAGTCCATTTTTGGAGGAAACCCTTCGCTTCTTTATCCACATTCCTCTCTGCCTCCAATTTCTCCATATAAAGTACCTGCTTTAAGCTAGCTCGGACTTCCTCCAAGGTGGGGACCTCGGTGTCTAGCCAATGTCTAAGCAAACATTTCTTGGCCGCTAGCAGAGTTACATGGACCCCTTTCGTGGACACTATCCCGTCCTCCCTTCCTTCCCCGTCTGCTTCCTTGATTGCATAGTGGAATAAGAAACCTTGTGGATTTAGTTCCAAGGCGCAATTCCAGGTTTCCTTCAGGAATTCCTTAATCAAACCCCAGAAACTCGCCAGCCTGTCCCTTTTAATCGTGTTTCCACTATGTTTGATGTAACTTGATTGACAGTTCATTCTGCCAATCGAACTCCATTGTTCCTTGAATTGATTGCATAAAAACTGAGACATTTTTAAGATATCATACTGCCTCTGATGAAGCGCCTGTGAAAGAAGGTGCGAAACGCGTTAAGCTTTTAAGGTTGTTTTAATCAAGCGAAGGATAGACCCTTTGCTTTTTTAGACAATAAACAGTTTTCCTTCGCCAAAACCTCTGGCATCCTTGATTCCACGTGCGCCCGGATCCGCCATTTTGTCTATACTTGTATCCGTTTCAGAGGAACTCCGCCACTGAAGGAACCGCGGCTGCCGTGTTAAAGGGCTATGGTGCGAAAAAGCCCTGTAGTTGCCTATGAGCGTTGTGCCTCTATAATATATGCACAAACCTACTCGGTGAGTGAATTTTCTACTCCCACCCCTTATATTGTTTTAACATATTTCACGATTGTGTGCCCCCTTTTCTCCTTTTTTCTTTTCCACATGCTTCCTGTAGGTAGATATAGCCACCTGTAAATAGGTAGGTATACAGCTCCCTGTAGGTATACAGCTCCCTGTAGATAGGTAGATATACAGCCACTGTAGGTATATAGCCCGCTGTAGATAGGTATATAGCCCCCTGTGGATAGGTAGGTATACAATGCCCTTTAAGTATACAGCCCACTGTAGACAGGTGTACAACCCCCTGTAGACGGGTATTCATTCCCCTGTAGGTATACAACCCCCTGTAAATGTCCTTATAATTTAGTGACCGCAGAAATTTTTCATTCAAAACATGTTAAGCATGCAACGGGTTACCCAAACGGGATTTCCTCATTCCTACATAAGTCCAATAACCTTCATCTGTTAAATATACACCCGCACATCAGTCGTAGATGCTGCGACCTTTCGAGGATCTCCGTCCTTGGCTTGACAAAGAGGACGGAGATCCTCGAAACGTCACAGCGTTAGTGCGGCAGCCGGTTGTCCGTGCGACTCTTCTACTACCCTATCAGGGGATGAAATTGTAAGGTATTTACCTATTTAATGTAAGCATGCTCTACATACATTATTTATTATGAGAAGATGCGTTTTTTACGTGATAGCTTGTGAAGATAAATAAATGTTTTCTAAGTCTACGACTGATGTGCGGGTGCCTATCTAACAGATGAAGGTTATACAACCCCCTGTAGACAGGTACACAGCCCCTGTAAATTAAAAAAACAATACGTACTCACCTCTCCCCATTCACCAGTTGAAAAGTCAGCTGCGGAGCTAGTATCTGGCGTAACCAGTGTGACGTCATCACACTATCTATGCCGGGAAACATTGTCCATACCCGTCGCACGGACTGAGAGCCTTGAGTGGCCTGACCCAAACCCTGCTACAAGGTGTTGGCTTTCACTGCCAGTCACCAACGCATGACTTTATACAGCGCAGGCAGGCCAGCAGTGAAAGAATAAGCCCCAAGCTATTGTTTTCACTGGGCAGGGTTGGCAGCTGCCAAGATGGGCCCCTCTGTTAACTGGGTCCCCAGGCAGCCACCTAGCCTGCCCAATGGAAAAGATGGCCCTGCTGGGCAAGGGTGCCACACAAGTGGTGGAGGCAGGAAGGCAAAGTACCTCAGCTTTGGGGTGGGCCCTAGAATCAACTCCTCTGGTGGGCCCTAGGCACCCCAGTCCAACACAGCATGTTTTCATAAGTCTTTTCTGTAGGACTGTATGAACAAGGGTTTTTGCTTTCTAGATATTCATTAGATATTCATTGTTCATGATCAAATGAATATGAGTATGTTTTATGCTGTAATATCAAACTTTGAAATAATAATGGCAGTGTAAGTGAACTAGTCACTAATATGGCATTCTGTTGTAAGAGTGTAAAAGTATTTTTGAACACAGAGGAAGAAAAGAATTGGACTGGTCCCAAGGAATAAATTCTTGGCACAGAAAACCTAAAACTATGTAAAGATTTAGCAGGGCATGTCTGTGATATTGTTTGAGAAGAAACATTCCCTAAGCATACCAATTTCAAACTATTACACATAAGCAAAGATAAATCACAGTGGTGAATGTGCTGCTTATCCAAGGGGCTCTGCTTTAATAACTAACCTCTATCTGGATAATAGTACAGAGGTTAGACAATGTTTTGTAGCAGTAATGGCATAATGTTCCCATTAAGACATTTTTAAATCGGCCTATCCTTTCTGATCTGCTTTACTTTACTATGCGCAACATGTTCGTAAAATATCACACTTTAATGAGTATAATTGGGTTGATGGTGCACAGTGGAAAGACCTATAGTGAGGTCTATGGACAATAGATTATCCACGGCAAACAAAAAAAATGGAATAGTGAAGAGATCATTTTTATTAGTCAAAAATTTGTGTAAAAAGTGTAAAACATACCACAGACAAAGGTTAGAATTGTTTTTGCAAAAATAAAGTCCATTAATCACAATACTATGCAAAAAGTTAAGTCAGTGTATAGTATGACAAAATTAAGGTACTGTAACCTGCAGTCAGATGGTCAGCCTAAAGCATGTCCCTCAGCATGTAGATCTTCAGTTGATACGACACCAAAGATGTAATCATTGGATTATAGTTTATAGACATCAGATCCCAGATAATGGGTCACCAAATAGTCAGCTTCTTCCAGATCAACTGGAGATCCTCACCAGTGGACTACCATGCTCCTTTTAGAACCCCTCCAGTAACAGCATTACAGAAACTACAACTATGAACTGACCACTTCCCTACATGCTGAAGGGCACACTATATAGTGATCGTCTGATTACAGGTTACAATACCTTGATAATTTTGTCATACTATACCCTGTCTTATAGTTTTGCATAGTATGGTGATCAATCGACTTTATTATTGTTAATTTTTGCAAAAAATGTTCTATCCTTTTATCTGTTTTACACTTCTAATTTTGTACTAATAAAAATTATATCTTCGCTATTTCATTTTTTGCGTGCTGTGGATAATTTATAATGCTACTAAGATACGACAGAAAAATTAATGAGAAATTTTGTAAGGTTCAGCTCTGTTTTCTGTTGTTTGGAGTAATATCTCCAATTGAAGCTGAAAATGTCATGAATCATTTCATCTGGGGTACCTGAAATAATCCATATAAGAAAATTGTAACATGTTGTCAAACAATTAACATGGGAAATGGAATTCTAGGAAAAATCTATGTGAAATTTCACCAGGAATCTATGTCCCAAAGACGTGAAGTCCAGGCTTCAGCAAAAAAAGTGATCCGGTCACGTATTGACAATTTCCATTCAGATCCTATGTCAGGAAGACAGTACACAGATTAACCCCACTAAACAGAGTTATTCTATGTTCAAATCCACTGTGAAATAAGACCTAAACATGCTGCTTTTCATAGAACGCTACACTGTATGAAAAAGAAATAAACCATCCCTCAAAAAATAGACTCCTAGGTAAGGCTAGATTTACATCTACTTTGTGTTCCGTTCAGAGCCTTCGGTGCAGATTCCTTAAAAAATTATGGAAAAAAAAGCACAATGTGCAGCGTTATTTTTTCTAATAAATACCATGACAGAAACTCGACAGACCCCCATTATAGTTAATAGGGTGTTTCAGGTGCCATTGGAGTCGGTCATTTAATGGACCTGGCACCTCCTTTGTGACAGAAGTTCCCAACAGAATGTTGGCCTTAATTAGTTCCTGTTTGTTTTGTACAATTTAGTAACAGGGGCAGCTGAGGACTTTGCAGACAAGACTATGTACTGTAAACCATATGGAAACATCAAACGTTATCATACTACAAAGTCATAAGACCAAGCTGGAAACAATACTGTTCAAAGCTATAATGTTTCTATGGAAACATTTTATGACCAATAACTATTCTCTATTTTTATTCATTTCAAGTGGCTGTAAAAATAAAAATATGGGCAAACTAACTCACTTTCTTTTTGTGTCGTCCTTTGGAATAGTAATACGATTTTATTTTAGTTATAAATTTGCCTGGTAAAGAAATACAATAGTAAGAGTGATATAATTGTAGCTGCAAAACGTAAATACATCGTCCCACCTTCAAAAATAATAAAGGTTGGTACATACGACTAACCTTTAGTTTTTTTTATTTCAATACCACAAAATGTCCTTGTTCTTATAAATTGTATCAAGCCAAATGAAATACTAAATAGTGACAGGAAAATGCTAGAAATGAAAAACTTTGCCAGTGAAGCAAACAAGTCCCCATGTTGTTTACTTCCTTTTTCAACAGCCACATTATTAGTCCCATTAAAATGCTATAATCCAGCTGTTGGCTCCTGAATACAGTGCGTTCTCAATTTAAAGTATTAATTGTTCCCAGATGACTAGGAACCCCATTGGAGATAATATTACTGACAGAAAAATAGCAGCATCTATTTTAGGAACAATTTAACCCCTTTCTGAGTAAGTCTGTTTTTTTTTTCATTGCCATGGCTGTATGAAGATTTGGTTTAAACAGGAGAAATTCTAATAGCTGATACACCATGGGTGCGTTCACACGGCAAAGACAAAATAGCGGTTGGATTTTTTCTGCGCTTTGTGGAGTCAAGCCTTCCCCCTTCACACCCACATGTCCATGTTCTGCTTGAAAAGTTGGCGGAAGAATGAACATGTTCTAAGTTTTTCATTATGGCGGCGGTGTCAATAACTGGCGGAAAATCCGTGCAGTGTGGACTGCTGCACGGATTTTCTATTAAAAACAACGTAAAAGGTTGACAGTCGGTTTACAGATGGTTTTCAAATCCGAAAACCGTCTGTAAAACCAACTGAAAGAGCTTGCTGTGGGGACAAGCCCTATATGTCTTTGGTTTATACAGTCAACATTAAATAAATTTACCGCTACGAAGGTGGCTAAAACTGCTTATCTCTTTGATCAGCAGAAGCGCTGATGCACATTGCTGAACTGACCAGTACATCAGCAGCAAATCTCGTCCATGTCGTTTATGGACAGCAGTTGTACAGAAGTGCAGTATATCCCTGTCGAGCGCTTCTGAGTTTACATGCAATGGACCTGGGTTTCTGACCAATCCCCCCCCCCCCCCACTGCCAATCTTTGATGTCCATGTCTACTCTAATGTGCTGTAGAATATCAAGGTACAAACGGTATGGACTAGAGTTGGCTCCCTAGTCCTGGATGCCACCCTCAAAGCTTAGATACAATGTGCCCGAGTCCTTGATCCCCCCCATGTTATGACTTATGACTGTCATTCCTTTTGTTCTCCAATGTGAAGTAGTATATTGGGGCAGAAATGGAATGGACTAGAGCAGAGCCATCTTTACAGCATTATGGGTCTCCAAGCCTAATACTACAGGGGGTCCTGCACAAATACATGACATCACATCACATGACATCACACTAGACCATGCCACCCCAAAGCACACTCCTATTATCACACCACTTATGTCTGGACACCGCCAGCCTGCAGCCTACAAGACTAATTGGCAGAGCAGAGAGCCTTTGGCTAACTTCTCCACCATGGAGACTGTTTACACATCCTAAAAACACACAGACCGTTAAATAAGCAAAGCCAACCAAGAGATCCAGTGTTTATTTTTTGTTTTCATGGGACATACATATAGCACCTGGGGCACCCATACTTGTATAATTGTATAATGGAATATATAATGTAATTACTGGGTAAATCAAGATCCTGTTGCTATAGCTAACAAAAGATATTGAACAAAGAAAATAAAAAAGAGGTTGTTGTGCATTGAATAATAGACACAGCATTACTTTTTCTACAAAAAGAGTAAGGGCAGTTTCACACACAGTTGTTGTTTACTTTAGTGAGGAAACTAAATGAGAGGTTGCAAAAGGAATCAGAAATATAATTGACGGACTTCTACAGAACTTCTCATTGCTGAATCCACTTCTGACTTAGGCTCAAAAAACTGCACCAAAAATTGCAGTTGCGTTTTTGAAAAGAAAAAAAAAGTAATATGTAAAACCACCTTTAAAGATGCAATCAAGCATTTGTAACTTTCTTCTATTGTAAGATACACTGAATGGCCAAAAATAAGTGGACACCTCCTAATTATTGAGTTTGTGTGTTTCAACCACTCACTTTGCAAGCATGGAAATCAATAAAATCAAACAGCCATGCAATGTCTACAATCCAACATTGGTAGTTGAATGTAACATACTGAAGCGCTTAGCTTAACCCCTTATGGCTCTACACTCTCACCGATCCCGCAAGTCCACTGCCTTGGGATAACCCTTGACTCCACTTTGTCCTTCAAACCACACATCCAAACCTTTACCTCTGCCTGCCACTTCCACCTTAAAAATATTTCATGAACCCACTCATTCCTTAACCCTGACACTACAAAAATGCTGGTCCATGCCCTCGTCATCTCCCGCCTAGACTACTGCAACATCCTTCTCTGTGGCCTCCCGTTTAGCACTCTTACTCCCCTTCAATCCATCCTTTGCTGCCTGTCTTATTCACCTCTCTCCTCGCTACTCCTCTGCCAATCCCTTCACTGGCTACCCATTACCCACCGAATTAATTTCAAGTTACTAACCATGACCTACAAAGCTCTCCATAACCTCTCTCCTCCATACAGATCTGCCTTAATCTCCAGCTACCTCCCCTCACTCAATCTTCGCTCCTCACAGGACCTTCTTCTCTGCTCTCCTCTTGTCAGCTCCTCACACAATCGTCTCCAAGATTTCACTCGTGCTTCCCCCTTACTCTGGAATTCACTGCCCCAGCATGTCAGACTCTCCCCCACTTTCTCCAGCTTCAAAAGCAACCTGAAAACCCATCTCTTCATCATAACCTACAACCTCGCTGTCACTACACCCTCCACAAACATGTCTGCCCCTCACCTTCTGTCTCTGTCCCCCCTTCCTTGTAGACCGTAAGCCTTCGCGGGCAGGGTTCTCTTTCACTCTGTACCTGTGGTTAGTCACAGATTGTCACTATTGTACTTGTTTGACTTATGTTATGTATGTAACCCCCTGAATGTACAGTGCCCTGGAATCAATGGCGCTATAACATAAATAATAATAATAATTATGGATGCAGCTATTTTTGTTTTTTCCTCCCCATCTTCGGAGGGCTAATACTTTTTTTTTATTTTTCCACCTACAAAGACGTATGAGGGCTTGTTTTTTTCAAAGCAAGATTTACTTTTTAAGGTTACCATTAACCATACCATATAATCTACTAGGAAAGCCAAAAGAAATTAATTGTACTGTGGAAATTCATTGTGCAAAGTTGCCCTATTTTTGTGGCAGTTTCGTTTTCATGGAGTTCAATATTTGGTAAAACACACTCTTTTCTGTGTCGCTACATTTCTGGTAATACCAAATTTATGGGGATGGTTCATTTTTTGCAGCATCAGTAGCATGGAGGGTATTATTGACCAGTTCTTAGCAGTAACAACTGGGAATCAAGCAATATGGTGTGACACAACCCTTACTAGATAGCTTGCAGCCCTGTGTCTGTGTCTCTATCTACCAACTCCTCTCCCCTCCTCTCCATAGACTCATAAGGGCAGTTATTGACCATGCAATTTTGGCCTCACTGTGTGGCTCTAGTCTTAAAGATTTTTTAGGAAGGGTGGATGAAAGAAGCCAGAAAAGGGGAAGAAAACAGCATTTTTTTCATCTAATAAGATGTTGACTAATTTTCTGCCTGTGCTGTTGCTAGGTTAGGTTTTGACATTTAAAATCTATGGACCCTATGTGGAAAAAAAAAAATATTTGCACAGGTTAGTGGTTGAGTTAAAAAAAAAATGTGGTGCTAAGTTTTGGTCTGCAATTTCTACTCTACCCCTGATGTATAATTTGCAGCTTGCTTTTCAGACTTTGTGGACCTATTTCTCCCAGTCATATATGTTGTATATAAGTGCTGTGTTTAGTAGTCTAGAGGTTGTCTTGAATGCTCTGTTCTCCCTCTAAATCTGTACCCAATCTAAGCGATTCACTGCCTGCAAACAGACATTTGTGTGCTTTGCTCTCTTTCTAAAACTTATATGTCCTCTATGGATGCTGCCCCTTTTATCCATGCTCTGATCTGTGTATACAACTCCCTCTCTCCCTGGTATTTCAAACACTGAGAAGGGAGGGGGAAGAGCAGAGAGCTCTTCAGAAACAGATGCAGTACTTTTTTTTTAAAAATTCAGCATCACCCACAATTAGGCAAAAGACTTGCACAAAATAGACAGTAGCAAAATAATAGAAAGTTGTTAATGAAGACAATACATAATGTTATTGAATTTTACAATTAGGAAGCTAATGAACTCGAAAAGTTGGACTTCAACATACCTCATGTGTTTGTTGTCAGAGGGCATAAACCACCACCAGAGATTTATATATTTCATGCTGGATATCCATCTTGAAGGTATTTTAAAATACTTTAAACTGTTTGACTTAACAAGTGTTTTGTTGGGACCAAGCGTTCTTTCCATTGAACAACAGATAAGGAAGGGGTGGAGAAAAACACTGCTTTTTTTTTTTATTTTTTTTTATTTTTCATGTTTAATAAATATTTTGTTTTGTGGCCAGAAAGGGTGTACCTAAGCTTTGAAATGCAGGAGCCTGCTTTTACATAGATTAAAACTACAGATTAACTCTCCTAATATTTCTTAATGGTACTTCAACTCCTTCCTACCAATATCTTAAATTTATGCTAGGAAAATTATGCAACTCCTGTGAAATACTATAAACATTCAGTATGATGATGGTGTGAGTAAAGGAGCTCTGTTTGGACCATCAATTACCATTGCAAGCTGTATTGCACAGCCATCACCCTGCTTTAATAGCTCGGATTGTAGATTACTCAAATACTGGATGCTTAACCTCTTGGAACCTGCAGTCTAAACTGACCACGGCATCTAAGTAAATAAAAGGATACAGCTAACTGCACGGCAATCATGGCAGTTGAAGGCCTGATGAGGGTTCTCAGGTCTACCATCACTATATGCGTATTAGGATCTATGAGATCCAGTCCTTTGGTGGGACATAAAAGGAAAAATAAATATTCCCCTACCAAAAAAAGAAAAAAAGATTTGTCATCTGACTTTGTGTCATGATGCCAATAATGACAAACTTCAAATCAAGTTTTTTTACTTGCATATATAAAAATGAAAAACATATGCTGCTGTTATATTTAATGCCATCTCTCCAGAAAATAAAATGAAAAAAATTTAAAAGACATAAGTACCCCAATTGTACTAATAAAAATGTTAAACCATCATACAAAAAAGACCCTTCACCAAACTGCATCAAAGTAAAAAGATAGAAAAAGTTATGGCTTTATAATATAACAAGTACAAATATGATTTTCCTTTCTTTAAGTATTTTAACTGTGCAGAAGTAAAAAAAAAAATAAAATAATAAAAAGTCTAACTATAAATAAAATAAAATTTGTATGATTGCAACTCGGGGCACCCTTATCGGGGCGATCACCCTCTTTCTTCTGGCTAAGAAAGTTAGGTGATTTGTATTCTATTATAACATGTAGTGTATTTGGTACTCGTAACTTCTCTTCTAATTGGGAGCAATTTTATTTTATTTTTAACCAATACAGATTAAGTTTTAAGATTCTCCCCATCTGTATATGTGGCACTGTTGTAACTGAAAAGATCCACAGAAAGCGTTAATGTCATTCATGCCACATGGTGAATATATAAAGGAAACCCAAATAATTCCCCAAAAATATGAAATTTCTGGGTTTTTTTTCACCATCCCACCCTCCTTAATGTCTATATATATATATACATATATATATATATATATATATATATACACACACATACATATATACATACACCAAAAAAGTCACATGAATGGCCGTAAAACAGATACAAAGAACAAAATAAACATTTAAAGGGGATGTATCGCTTCTTTAGTTCGGCTGATTCATACTGCTCTCAGCTTCTCAACTCTAGAAATGCAGGGCGTTTCTTCCCCGCCCAGCAGGGTGACATCATCCCCCCATCACTGTTCATGCTGGCTCCCGAGACTCCTCCCCCCCTCTGTCTGAGTCCACATGTCACTGTGTCTCTCCCTATCAGTCTTATTTTGTAAGAGCTGTATACATACCACAGGCTGCATTAAATCTAGACTAAGCACTGACCTTCTCTCAAGGTTGGAGATTTGTTACAGCTTTATATGAACAGCACAGATCTACCTTCTATGCAGGAGAGGCAGGGATCAAAACACAATTGTGCTGTTTCCTGATTGTAGAAGCCCTGCAGTGTAATTCTGTTTCTTCTGGCTGTGCAGAGTGAAAATGTGCTGGTCCCTTACTTTGAGTGAAAGACAGAAATGCAAGCTCCGTGAATACAGCCGACCGGGGTGGGGGGCAGAACAGAATGTAAATGAGCTCTCAATTAGTGAAATGCAAGGAGGAGGGATCCGACCAGCACTGGATATCAGTGTAAACAGAAACAGAAGATAAGGAAAACGGTGATAACAAGACAGCTTTGCTAATGACATCCAATTGCAAAGTTGCTTGTATTCACTCTCCCCTTATTCTGAAAATCATTCAATGAAATGATACAACCCCTTTAAATTTAAAAAGTTATTGATCTAAAAATTCAAGTCTGAAGAGCAAAAATCATTTATCAATGAACCAATATAAGAATGTGGTTTGGAGAACAAAATTGGTTTATCAGTGAATCGGTATAAGAATGCTATGCATTTTTCCAATGAAGAACTGTGTTGTGAATGTTCCTTTCAACGTTTTTGAATTTCTTAAACCTATGACATGATTTTAGAGATATGAAAACTTGATATTATTTCGTTTTTGCCATTTATTTACTTACTGGAACTCCGTAAAAATATAAAAGTTAACACAAGCAATTTAATTAGTAAAAACTATTCTTATAAACAGCTCATTAGGGCAACATATTTAATTCAGAAGTCAGGACAAAAGCAGCACATTTTACTTTATTATATCCGTCTTAACAGCCACAATACAAAGTCAAAGAACAGTATTGTCAGTTTGTTATTTATTCACATTATCAGGTTATTTTAACAATAAAAGCAAATGTTAGAATACACATAACAAATTAACACAAATTAAAATGTACAAAACAATGACTTTAATTTTAAAACATATCATGAATGTTAATTATGTTTCAAACATGCAAGACAATATCTTTTGTGACACAGTGAATGCTAACATCAATAAGTAGATCAGACACCTACTGTAACATGGCAAGAATGTTTGAATACAGAAAGGTCAATCTTAAAATAAAAATACATTTTATATATTGCATGTTATTTAATAAATATTCTGTTTTATCTAAAATCCAATATAAACTATATAAAAATTTCCCCTACAGCACCTTTTTTAAATAGTAATAGTAAACTGGATGGCAATCATCAGTGTCTTTCCTTTGGCAGCATCGTAGCACTACACTATTCTTTATTTTTATTAAAAAGCTTTATGGATATTCTGTAACAGTATTCTTTACAATATCATTTATAATTGTCACATGGCTGTAAAATTGTTCTTTATTAGGGAAAATGAAGAAATCTTTACACTTCCCATGCCTGGGTTTCTGGCATGGGAAGTGACTTTCTACATTCAGTGCCAGTTGCTTTTCTTAGCTCAATGAATTGTTACTGCAACCATAAAAGTTAAGATTTAGGAGTATTATTTAAAATAGTACTATGCAAAACATACACCTAAAATTCTTGTCACAAGGCAAACAAACTCAATCACTTTAGCTGTTACCATAGGTTGAATACCACAGAAAAGCTAAAAAATTATCAAAGTTTTGTACTGAATTGAACAAAAAGAAAACAGCTGCCATATAGTGAGGTCTATGTACGCAATTGATGAGATTATCATAGAAAAATTCATACATCAAGAGCACACAATGTTATGTATGCAATATTGTTCACCTCCTACACTTCACCGAAGTACTAAAATCAAATAATAATAAAGATGAATTAAATTAACAATATGATTCGTAAGCAATGTACCAGACAAAACAGTATAGACACTTTAAAACAAATGTTTATGTATACTGGCCACTAAAGGAAATATTTTTGAACCCGTAAGATGGTTTATGCTGTCTTGTCTAAGAGCAAGATGTGACAGAGGTAGAGAAGCTGAGCTCTGCGATATTTATTTTGAGCAGAATATCTGACAAAAACCAGAGTAAATCATGACCAGGCTCCTTAAGAGACAATTATCCCATCCACATAATGTGATTGTCTGCATTAGTGTGTGTAAAGAGCAAACTGTCAATCAATGTATGTGGGCAGGGATCGCTCAACTTCTCTCTCTGTATCACATCCTGGGTAGGGTAACAAAAATAATCTGATAGGTTCCCATTAAGTTTGTAAAAGTGTATGTTGTTCAGTTTAAGAACTCATGCACATAAGTCTTAAATATTGTAGGCACTTAAATCAAAAGTCTCTAATTCTTTACAAAGACATACGTTTGCCTTTTCATTCAGAGTCCATATAAATCGGACGTAAAAATATGGTAGTGTGCTTTATCAGATGTTGTATTAAGGAGTTTTTCTTTCTTAGAAGCATTTTTAAATTAAATGCTTAATGTGATATAGTTATGACATTTTACTAACAATACCTTAAGAGATTTACTATTTATAAGTGTCTCAGTTAAGTTAATATGTAATGTGGAATAAGCATACAAATTAAACTATAAAGATAAGTCTAACAGATTTGCAGTTTTAAAAAAAAGTAATACATGGTTCAATGTCCTGATCTTATACAGTGAACACAAGAAGTTTACAGCAAAATACTGAGAGTTTCCTATCAAAAATTACTATTTAGCCAACAGCTATTATGCTTACACGACTCATACAGATGCATGCTTGGCTTGGTCATGCATGCATGTGTTTCCCACTGGAAGAGGGAAAAGTCTATGCCAGACACCTAAGATGGTGGCTTATCTCCCTTGAGAACAATGGTTAAGGCATATTAAAATCCAATGTGCAACCATTTTTTCCCCAGCAGCTGCTGTTGGGGGATACCACTATACACATTTAGCAGCTGGTCCCGCCAAAATTGGCAGGCTCATCCGTCATTAATCCACTTGGTAAGGCCCCCTTAAGGCCAGTAAAATTTATTAACAAAGTTAGTTAAATTAAACATTCATTAATTAAAGTAATGAAGTCACACTTCCATAGCAAAACTACCCTACAGTTCTAACACTCTGCTAACCGAAAGGATTAGGTTAACCTCTCAAACTAAAATAGTAAATAAAGCTTGTTGTGTTATAACAGGCTGGTCTGTGCTGAGTTTATCAAGATATATATATATATATATATATATATATATATATATATATATATATATATATAAAATTTTTGCCCTTTTTCTTTTGTTAACAATCAAAACATATTGCAAAAGTTATCATTTAGGCTGGGTTCACACGGCCTATTTGTGGGGCGTAATTACGTCCCGCAATTACGCTGTGTGGATGGGGGCAGGGCGGGAGCGGGGGCCTGGCACCTCGCCGTCAAATAGACTATCATTACTAGCGGCGCGTATACGGTGCTAGTAAATGACCTGTCACTTATCTCCCCCCGCGGCGGATTCGCCAAGCGGGGAGAGGAGACGTAATCCATAGTTCTCTATGAGAACTGTGGATTACTGTAATGACTGGGACGTAATCCAGCTGTAATTCGCGCACTACGGCGAGTAATTACGGACTGAAATATGTCCCATTTTAAGCCGTGTGAACATAGCCTTAAAATTAAAGTCTTAAAAAATAAAACAAAATATATATTTTGTAATTTGTTTAGCTAAATAGAAAAAGTCAACATCTGAAATAAATAAAACCCCACACACATTATAAAAGGCACTCTTGTTGTTTGCGGTGTATAAAGTATGTACTTCTGTACAGCATTGGGATTATTTCCTTTCACACATAGCGGCTGGACCTTGACACATGAACTCATCCTTAGGCTATGTTTACATGTCGTAATTGCAGGGCGTACAGTAAGCCCCGCAATTACGCCGAGTGTCCGGGAGTCGCACTGATGTGTGCGCACTCCCGCAATGTGGGGGGGAGGGCGGCAGCCCGTCGGCCCCATAGACATTCATTACTCGCGGAGCGTGATACGTCATTTATCTCCCCACGCGTGCAATGTGATCGTATTGTACGAGCAGGGAGAGGAGGCGTAATCCATAGTTCTCTATGAGAACTATGGATTACCGTAATTTTGGTGCGCATCTTGCTCGTATTAGAGCGCAAATACGCTCTAATGAGCTCGGAGATTGCAGACACGTGTTTTCATTTTTCCCCTAATCTGGTGACTTTATTTAGTGCAGATGTCATTATATATATTTAGCAAAACAGGTTACGGATGGTGTAAATAAACATTATGGCTAAATTCATACTGTGTTCAGATACTGGATTTGCAACATATAAGTCAAATGTGACCACAGTATTCAGTTAACGAGTTTAAGAGTATACAATGATATATTATTTGATAGAAGTGTGTTCACTTCTAATTGTAAGAAAAAAGATGCAAATAAAACTATTGATCTATATATAGTTTCAGTATCTTTCAAGTAAAATGCATACAACATACTTTTCAATCTGTGTTTATAGGTATTTTAACCAAGAATCAGTATTGCAAAGTATTTCATTTCCATGCAACACTAAATAACCGGAATTAAAAGAATGTTTAATTGTTGCTACTTTAAATTGGACATTTACTTGCGGTCACTACTTGAATGTTGTTCATTTCCCCTGTCAGTGGTTTTCGTGTTATGTATGAATGGTGTATTTTGTGTTTTAGGGAGCTTACATGCCATCAAGGAATTGTCCCATATATTTTTATAGGGTTCAGAACACCATTTTTCTTAATCCCCTGCTTCATATTACACAGTTAAGTAAAAAAAAAATTGTCTGAAGGCAATTTCTGCTATGTGGTTCTGACTGCATACAGAAACATACAATTTACACTGTATGCAAGTTATTGTCACATGAAATGTACCTAAGCAATTAGCTTATTTGCTGAAAAAAGCATATAGCTTTTATAGAGAGAAGAAGCATTGCACAGCACCTAATTTAATCAACGAGTTATCCATATAATGGGTTATCAATGCTGGTCCCTTCTAAAGAAGAACTATTCAAAAGAAGATGGCTTGGAGAGGGGGAATACCCATTATTACATCTGTAAACATGTCAGATAGCTGCAACTTTTAACTGTTTAAGACACTGGTAAAATAGTGTAATAAATTGCTGGAGTATTTTAACATTGTCTTATGGTATTTGGAAACTACTTACTGATACGAATTGGCAGTATTAACATTAGGAGAACTACATTTGAGATTATATATATATATATATATATATATATATATATATATATATATATTACAACTCGTAGATTGCTGCATGAAACAGTAATAGGACATTAAAGTAGCCATTTTGCTTATTGAGGTTTCCTCACTACAATGATGAGCTTTAAACATGTAGGGACAGATAATTGAAGTCTTTGTCTAAATACATTGTTTTTTTGATGTTTCTTTGGTTTCTTTTATCTTCTCTTAAAGCACACAAGTGTCTGGTTACGATCATCTCTCTCCCCAATCTCTCCCTTTTCTCTATTATCTCTCAATTGCTCTAACCAGCCATCAGTCTTTCACTCTGACTAAGGAGAGTCAACTTCTGCAGAGTCCTATCTCTAGTAACAGACTTTGAAAGACACTTAATTAGCTAAGTAAACACTCTTTAGAGCTCTGAAGTCCAGTGTAATACACTTTATGAATGTCCTGCACTCCTTGTCAGTGTAATGGGAATAGCTAGGAACAGCAGCACCGATGTGTCAATCACTGCTATAGACCAGCCCATCGTCTGAACAGCATGTGTGCTTCTAAAGCTGTGGCTGTGAAACTACATGGTGAGAATATCTCCTTAAGTAGCCTTGGAAGAGATCTCGATTTTCTTTGATGTAGGTTAACTTGACTTAAACATTAAGAAACACTGGTATAGACTAACAAAAGAAACAAACTGTCACTAAGTCATAAGGCAGAAAGGTTCAATCTCTGAAATTGTGTTTAATCGGTTTTTCACCAAAAGGAAACTTCAATATTACAGGAGCTGTCTTGTCACCAACAATGGAAGTTGTAATATAGTTTAACTCTACATTTTAATCTCTGTTGTCTAAATAAATTGTCTGGCATGTGTTTTTTGATGCTTTTTATTTTGCATCAAAAAATAAAAAAACCTAGGAACATCCTCTAAGCACAGTCTTTCATATTTTCATTCTTTTCCTTTATTTAATTAGTAAAATGCTTAACTTTCAACTACCTTCACTATATGGACAATGACTTTTGCACTAGTCATCTAGTCATTTTACCTGTCTTTTCTGTATGCATTAAAATTCATATAGTGCATCAAAACTAATATGTTAAGTTTTTAGAGGCCCTGATAAAATACATCTTTACATTGTAAAGACCTAGCTAACAAATTGCTAAACATGAACATCACAATGTATTTCTTATATAAAATGTTCTACAGTATTTAAAATGCATGCCCTCCTTTGCAAACAAATGTTCATTCTTGCAATGCATATAAAATAAAAAAGCAACTTGTATTAGATATTGGTTAAAAATGTCCTATGATTTAGTTTTTGCAGCTACTATAATGACCTATGTGTCTCCATAGTAACAGATAACAACAAACTATGTATACTCTGATCATGCAATCTGCATTGTTTTCTGGATATCTCACTAAAAGTATCAAATTAACATTTGGAAAAAAAGAGGGGGCAAACTGAAAAAAGTATTAGACTGCAAGATTAGAATGCAAGGAATGTATCTGCTGTTGGTTATTATGAAAATACTTAGTTTACATGGATGCAAAATAACAATACATTGTTAAGACATTAAGACCAATGGTACAATGCTTCATTTTTCACTGGAAAAATAAAAAATATATATTTTTTAACAAATGTGTACTGTATCTAGGCTTAAAAGAGAATGCTAATGTATGCGTATACAATTGCATGTGTTTGGCACTGACTCGTTAAAATAAAAAAGTTTAACCAAAATACCTTACGAATCAATGGGAGAAAGATGGTGAAAATTTTTACCTGTGCGGACAACCAATGAAACGCTTAAGTTTTTACAAAAGTATCTAGTGAAAAAAAACTTTAGTCTGGTTTTGGGAAAAGTGACTAAGATAATCAAATTTTTTAAACCTGTTTTGAAGGGGCAAAAGAGAGTTTGAAACTTTGCATAGATATCTAAATAACATGTCAATTGACTACAAAGCTTTAAAATCTTTAAATTTAGATCGTATTAGCGTATGCATTTGTCAAGGTAAAGATTTGCCAACAAACCAGTGTTTTAATAGAGCACTTTACAAAACAAAAAAAAATTTCTTCTTTTCTCCTTCTTCAACCCCCTTTTGTGTCCTGCAGCTGTGTTACAATCAAAACTGGGAGACATCCAGTACATAAAGATTTAAATTATGTGCTCCTCCATCTCAACAATCTTTCCTGTTTAAAATTTTTCTGAATATCACACAATGGGCTAAAAAGCCTTCTACGACTCTGTCAGCTATAGCATACTAAGCTCTGTCACTTCAGCCATCTGCCAGAAGAAAATGGAAGAAATGAGGAGAAATGTTTGTGTTTTTTTCTAGATCACAACAAAATCTGTTGGCATGTTGGATCCATTTTCGGATCTGAAAAACTAATTCAAATGCGCTGTGTACATTGCATCCAAAATGCATTCAACATGCATGTGCATGTTTGGATGCATTGGAGCTGCAGCAGAATCCCCTATTTTTTAAAATAGGGTGCCAGCGCGAAAAAGAATGTCAATTTTTAAACGAATCCAAAGAGACACAAAGGGCATATAAACTTTACATTGGCATGTTTTACATTGAAATCAATGTAAAATCCCACCGCACATTGTTAGATGCCTGTTTGGGTCCGTTGCCCTTTACCCAAGTGGAAAAACAAAAAATTGTCCTCTAACTATTTGTCATGTAACGTTTTCCCGGTTTTCATGGGTTCGATCGTCTGCCTATATTCACAAGCATTAGGGGAAAAGGAGCTGGGAATATTGCCCTCTACTGGATGTAAAAAATCCTAAATTTGCTTTGATTCACTGAACCCTTTAAAAGCAAAGGGAAAAAATTAGCCCAACCACATCCTATCCAACAGCCGTTTCGGGGTTTTTGCCCTCACAGGGAAAGGCAGAGCGATCTGGTTTGGGCTGTGTGGGGGAAAAGGTGGCTGGAAAAGGGGAACACTCTCTTTGGGAGGCCCCTGTTAAGTTTTTTAATTTTTGGATTGCCTTTTTTGCCTTATAAGCATCTGATATCAAAAGCATTATGGGAAAGGATTGGGAAGCTATGCCCCTCAGGGGTGTAACAAATCCCAATTTGCTTCTAATCACCAAATCTTTAAGAAGAAAAAGGGGAATTTACCAACCGTTCCCCAAATTACATACTGCTGGTTTTGCCCAACTAGATCGCCTTGCTCTAGCTGATGGGGGGCAAAACCCAAATGGCTTGGTAAATTTTTCTTTTGCTTCTTAAAGTTTTGATGAATCGAACAAATTGGGATTTTTACAACAATGAGGGCGCATGAGTTCCCCCAGCACCTTTCTCTAATGCCTTGGTATGCAAGCTTAGTAGAGGGCAAAAAGGCCATCTCAAATCTTACCACCTTAAAGGTACTCCTCAAGGAGAGATGTTCCCCTTTCTATCTACCCCATTTAATGAAGGACTGCATCTAAGCAACGGCTCTGGGTTTTAAATTAAAAATTTTTGATTGATTTATAAACAATAAGGGGGGAATCCGATCCCCTATTCGCCAAGGAGGGCACTAGATAAAGTTTTTTTTGCTGGGGCCCTGATACAATTTTGTTTACCGGATAGAGAAAACATTTGAAGAAAAATTTTTCCATGTGGAAAAAAGTTTTTGGATACCCTAAAAGTTTTGAAAGGGATCAGAGAAAGCGTTACAAGTTTTAAGAAGTAAAAAAAAAGTGTTCTGTAAAAAAAATTAAAATTGTTTTTCCCGTGTTTTTTTCCAGCCCCAAACCCTTTCGTAATATAGAAAGGTTGAACTTATTTTTGATAATGTAGCACAGGTATCATAGTGGATTGATGGAACATGTATAACTTAATATATTGAATTCCTACATGGTCGTTGATATAACGCTGAAGCAGCATTTTTTGGTCTTTTTTATTTTTTTTAGGCTCAGTCAGATGTTAAATGCTGAGGTAGAAATGTAGTAAAAAAGTTCTGGGTAGGCATTATACATCTACAAGAGGCTCATCTAACCCATATATCATGCTCAGGACGTGACAGAGGGGTTATTCATACTTAAAAATAGGGACGTCAATTGTAAGATGCTTGAAAAAAGCATTGATGCATAGGATTGTTACATCTTTTTATGTTGTACAATGGAAAATATAAAGATAGTTGTTGCAGGTGTTTATATTCAGCCCCTGTACTCACCAAATGTTTTCACTTTGTTAAATAAGATAGCAAGGGTTGGGCCAATCCTCCTTTCTTGACAACTGGAGATTTTGATAAGCTATTGATCAGGAATTAATACAATATACTGGAGAGAAAGAGAGGTGGATAAGCACAGACAACTCCTCTTACTGGTAAAATTCTCCATTTAGATTTAAATTATTTTGCCTTCAAAAACACATTGGCTGCAATTCAGGATCAACATGGCTTTGGAAATAAAAGTGTTTTACACAAAGTAAAAAAACAATTAAATATAATGTGAAGGGGATTTCAGAATAGGCTCCAACCATGCTGACTTTGAACAGTGACACAAGGACTGGTAATTTGGGAAATTTAAAAACCCTTATTGGGGAGAAAAATCTAAAAAAAAAGACAAAATTTAAAAAAAATTTTTTTTCCCTTTAAAAATAATCAGTACTAATCCCAGTATGTTAGTGACCCGGGGTTCATTGCCAACAACAGAAATTTGGAAAAATTGAGGGGCTGTTAACGACTTTAAGAACAACAGTGGGTTAAAGGGCGATTTAATACCTGTGCGCTAACCACTAGAAGCTAAAGAATGAACTTATGTGATACCTGAAGATGTCAGATAGAAGATAAGATTCTTAATTTTTTTGTGGATTTGTCTTAAAATTATTGAAAATTGAAGGAAAGCCACCGAATGAGATGGTCTATGAAATAATTTTTGTATCCGGGCATTTGTGATTTGAAAGACTTTTATATTTTAATAGTAAGTAATGTTTTTGAAAAGCAATAGATAGAGCCAGAGCCCTATTTGTAGCCAAATAACTGTTTGTACAAAATTTTGGCTAAGAGATATGGAAATGATTATTGCCTTTTGAAAAATGTAAACTTACAGGGGCTTTACCACAAGGAAAAATCCTTGACAGTGGTCACTTGCAGCTAGCGGTGAGCCGACCATGCATGTGAATGAGGAGGGTGGCTTTTGTCCTCTACATTCACTTCTCTGGGGGCTCCTGAATAAAGCTGAGCGTGATCCAAAAAGCAGCGTAAGACTAAACGCCGATTAGTCTGATACGTGGCTTCTCCCAACCTGATTCTGCTTAACCAACAGGTCTCTTCCTTTTTGCATTTCGGGAGAGACCTGTCAGTTAAGCTGAGCTGGCAGGTGCACTCCTCTGCATGAATCGGTCAAATTCATCCCGTTCCTGGTTCCCTTTAACAGGAACACCTAGAAAGCAACAATACTTTTATCTCAGGAAAACACATAATTTTTTTATGGCACTTTAAAAGTATATGCTATACAGTTTGACGGGTGCTTGTTCCACTTCCTGGACTAGGGAGAAAATGAGTTCTCTTGTCCCCCGTTCAAACTCAAGAAAGGAGACTATGCATGAATGTTGCTCTTGCGGTGGCTGTTTTAGAAACTCAACCTACAACTTAAAACTGCAAAGTGTTTCATTACTTCTATAAACTACAATGAACATAGCCAACCTCCTACATGACTACCTCCTCCTCTCACCTATCTCTTTATGAAGTACAACACAGTAGTAAAGAAACCACCATTCTGCCAATATACAGGGGTACAAGAAAGGACACACAGTTCAAACCTTTGCTATGCACTATTCCTCTTTTCTCTGACATAAAAAATACATGGGAACAACCATCTAACAAGCATTTCTATGATCAAATGATGGTGGGTCGCAGAAAATGGTAATGTAGACTGCATGTTACCCCTGGGTAACATGTTGTGCAACCGTTTTATATTATATGAATAGTTTTAGATAAAGTCAAGATAAAGTAAACTAGCTTATTCAACTTCCATAGCCAATACAAAACCCATAATATAATTCAATGTATTCAAAATGTTTAGTTTCATAATATAATTCCACTTTAGTAGTCTTCTCTAAATGTATGCATTTTGTTTAGATGACTAGTTTTTACACATTTCTGAAACTTTAACAGGTTTTAATGAACCCAGCTGAGAATGTACTATATGCATGTAATATATGTTTTATTGTTCTGTAGTGTCAAAGACACAGCTTAGTGGCAAGTTTAGAAATTATGTTGGTTAATTAAAAGGCAAATTAGCATTTTTCTACTCTGGCTATCTTGGAAACGGTGACAGGAAACAGAAACTGTAGCCATATTAGTTTTCACTGTTGTAAAAATATGTCGCCGTGATGGCACAGAAACAGGAGTCATGCCTTAACCATCACTTGCCGATGCCAGGTATAGTACACAGCCAACACTCTGCTCTAACTGCCATGGTCAATGCTGACCTCGGCATCTAAATCATTAGAAAGATGGAGGAGATTTACTCTGACACCCCACCATCACCACCTAGTTGGCGGTAGGGGCATAAAGTAAGCCCCAAGGATTGCCTTCTGTATATGTCAGAGGCAGGGCCTATAATAGATTTCCTGTCAAGTAAAATACACTGTAATTCAATGAAATACGAATAAGGTAATTGCATAGTCAAGTCCTCTAATGGAACACAGAAAAAAAATAATTAAACTTTAGAGGGAAAAAAAGCTCAAATAAAAAAAAAAAAAAAAAAAAATACTTTCTCCTGTTAAAAATTCGTTATTTTGGGAAGAAATTACAAAATAAAAAAAATAATAAATTTTATAGAACAAATGATGAAAAAATATCCAGAATGATACTAATGACAACTACAAAACATCCTGCAAACAAACAAAGCCCAGCAAGGCTCAGATGATGGAATATAAAAATGTAGTTGCACTTGGAAATTTGTCTACAATACAACAATTTTTTTGTACATTTTCTATGTGCAAAAGTAGTAAATAAATTTGTCATTGCTATAAATATTACTAACTCACAAAATAAAGTTTTCATGTCACACACCACTTGATCAGTGCTGCAAAACAAAAAACAGAAGAAAAAACCCATGCAAATTTCTGTTCTTTTCCATCTATTCCCCCCAAAAAAGAATAAACGTAATGTTATATAAATTATATGTACCCCAAAATGGCCCCATTAAAAACACTACTGGTTCTGCAACAAAAACAAGGCCTCATACAGCTAAATATACCTTATTATGGTATCTGGACATTGCAGAGAGGGGTCTTTTACACTTAAATAGAGCTGATAGGATAAGGCTACACAGAAAGTTATGCATGTGAATTTAAATCTGGCCATATGTTTTTATATAATGGCTAGTGACAATTTTGTCAAAACTAACCGACCATCTAAATTACATGCGACCTCCTGCCTCTCCCCCAGTAGCAGATGTCAGGGGAGGGAAGGATCAAGCACTTTTTGTACTAAGGGAATAAAGGCCACTGCAGACATGTCTAGCTGTGGTTCATTCCTTTCTTTCTATTCAAAACACATGTACACTTGGTTGAGCGGAACATGCAAGTATATGGTAGGGTTGGCAGAGGTATTTTTTATTTGGTCTATAGCTATCTTAAATGTATAGCCAGCTTTAATTTTATGCAATAAGTGAGTTGTCCAGGTAATAATTTTTTAAATAGGATATTGTTTTCCCATAAAAATAAAAAAACTTATACTCACTTTTCCTCTCACCTTTGAAACAGCAATGCACCGTCATCGCACTCCACCAGTCTTTTATCATCTCCCAGTTTTCTGCTAAAAAGAATGTCACCACTGCAGCTCCTGATTGGCTGCAGCAGTCACTTGCCATTGACTGACATTACTGTTCGGAGTATTTCTAGACCATGATGTCAGCCAACAGCATATGACTGCTGCAGCCCATCAGTAGCTGCAGTCTGGATATCTTATTCAATAAAAGACTAGAAGATAACAGAAGGCTGATGGATCGTCCGAACAATACAGCGCTAGATCCAATGTAAGAATATGTTTTTTTTCATAGAGCAACAGCATCCTATTTAAAAAATAAACTTATTACTTGGACAACCTTTAAAGGAGTTTTATCATCTCAGATATTTATGGCATATCAATAGGACCTACCTCTAGGACCTACCCCTATCTAGAGCACAGACCTCAAAACACCTGGCTCAGAATGGAGAAATGGCTGTGTTTGTGTGGTTAGTCACTATTTATTTCAAAGGGAGTTCCGAGAACAGCCAAGTGGTTTAATTCAGCAGTATTTGGAGCTTCCATTGAAAAAAAAGAAAGAAACTGAACAAGCGCAGCCACAGTTTCTGGGGCTATTCTTAAGATAGGTGCAGGTCCCAAAGAACGGATGACACCTATCTGACATTTATGACATATTCTATCCTATTGATGTGCCATAAATGTGTGAGATGATAAAACTGCTTTAAAGGGAACCTGTCACATAGGTTATACCCCCCTCTTGTTGAGGACAGCACAAGCCAGTGTAGACAGCTTTACTAGGCTGTTTCCTATCTGTAAACCAGTCTTGTTCTAGTTGTACAATTAAGTGTAGCCCCAACCTTATACTACGCTCTTTTCCCATCAGTATAAAAACAATGCCAAATGTTCACTTTAGCATTGGCTACTAACTCTCGTGCTGGAAATATTTTTGTAATAAAGCAAAAGCTGCAGGTAACAGCGTTCTTTATTCTAGTAAGAAAAACATGTTGTTTTTAGATAGTGAATGCCAGTTCTAATAATAATTGAAAATGTTTCTCGTGTTTCAATCTGGCTTTCAGTTACTTTCACATATACCCTGAAAAGGTTTTGCACCTTAATTTATTTTGATAGAAATATGGCTGCCAAGGCAGTGACATATACATAGAGAAACACAGTTTCTTGGTTTATATCCTGATTAGCCTTGTTATCCTCTCTCTGTCCTAATTTCAGGGGAAATTCTGAAGACCAGCTGAGGACCGGAGTAATCTGCAGATAGAATGGTTGCTGTCTGACAAGTGTAGTTGTTACGCAGTGTATTTTTAGCAACCAGACTATCAAACATGCCTCTGTTTGCCCAGATTGGCATTGTCTTGAAGGCAGAGAGAAGTAAAAAAATAAAGCTTGACAGAAAGTCATTCCTGATCTGAATTGGAGTGCTATTCCGATTCTTCAAAAAACAATTTAGGTGGAGAACTGTACAATTTTCACGATTGTACTTCAACTTAATGTGTTTAAAACAAAGTTATAGATAAGAAATTTCAATATATTTAACTGTTTATCTAAAGTATTAAATATTTTCATGTCTCTTAAATAAGGCTAATACTCAATAAAATTTACAAATGCTAAAAATTTGTGAAACAATTCTATGTAGCAGTATATACATATATTTTTACAAAAAGGAATGCCCCAATATATCAATATATTATTCAAAATTAAATAAATTTGCCTTAAATAAATAGGTACAACAGTTATCTCATGGAAAGCTGTGCATTAAATGTTCCATAGAAATAATGTAAATATGCTATCGTACCGAATTCCATGGTCCTGGATGCCATGAAGCATCAGCAGGGCATATGTGAGTGTTACACTGGGCTACATTTGGTGGTTTATCAAGGATTTCACAATTTTGATCATCTAGAACTTGTCCATTTGTCAGCTGGCATATCACCAATCTTGTTCTCATTCCTCCTCCACATGTCAGGGTGCACTAGAATTAAAGAAAGAGTTGAAAATTTTTAAAGCCAAATAACATTTTGTGTTTTATTAAAAAGGGTCATAAAAATTGGTTGAAAACATTAACCATAACTTTTTGGTGCATTATTTTTTTACTTCCCGCCTTCCAAGAGCCATAACTTTTTTACTTTTTCATCTAGACAGACATTTGAGGGCTTTCTTTTTGCGGGACAAGATGAACTTTTTAATGGGCCATTGATTGTACCATATAATGTACTAATAAACAGAAAAAAAATACAAAGTGGGATAAAATGTGAAAAGAAACGTACTTGCACCATTTTTGCGGTGGTTTTGTTTTATGTTATTCACTCTTTAGTAAAAATGATGATTAATCTGTATTATGAAGGTCGGTACAATTCTAGTGATATGTAGGGTTTTCCTTATGTTTTAGTATTTTAAAAAAAATAAAACCACATTCTATATTTCACTTTGCGCTGAAGTGTCATTTTCTGCAATCAATAACGTGTGTGTTTTTTCACTTATGGACCTGAGTGAAGGGTCATTTTTGCACTTTAAATTGTGTCTTTTGTCTGTACCTTTTTGGAATAAATGCAACTTTGTGATCACTTTTTATTCCATTTTTTTGGCGACATGAAATTAACAAAAAATAAACAATTTGGGAATTTTTTTCTTCTATGGTGTTCAGCGTACATGATAAATGATGTTACATTTTAAGTGATCATACTTTAAGGAACGCCGCAATATCAATTATGTGTAACCTGTAAAATGACAAAAGGTGGGGTGTTTTCAACTTTTTATTTTTAAAATGTTTGCTTTTTTCAATTTTACACATCTACATGTAGTCCCTATAGGGTTCTTCACAACTAGGGGGCTCAGTTGCTGGAACATCCTTATGGATTATATAGATAATGCAAAAGGGTACCAAGATGGTGCTTCTATTACTTTCTGTTTAAGGCAGGAAGTAATATAAGCACTAACATGGCAGCTATGGAGGAAGAAACGGTATGCAGCACCATTTCTCATTCACTTTGATGCCACAATTAAACAGGAGGGATCAGAGCCAGCTGTAATTAACATCCAGCAGTTGCTGCCTATGGAGTAGACTCAGCGTAGTAGTATGATGTAATCATAAGGGGTAAGTGGTTAAGAATATAAATAATGGGAGCATAACAAGAGATACAAACTACCGTATATACTCGAGTATAAGCCGAGTTTTTCAGCACAAAAAATGTGCTGAAAAATCCGACCTTGGCTTATACTCGAGTCACTGTCGGCGCTCGGGTGCTGCGATGGCCCGAGCGCCAGAAGGGACACTTCAGTTATATGCGACTCCTCTGGGAGCGCATATAACTGAAGGCCGAGTCAGCCAACAGCGTCCGGGCCCTGCAGTGCCCCGGGCGCTGTCGGCAATCTCTTCCCCTGTATGCGACTCCTCTCGGAGCGCATACAGGTGAAGAGATACCACTGCAGAGCAGAGAGCGATAGCTCCCTGCTCCGTAGTGGACTCCGGACAGCCGCAGACCCGCGGCTGTCTGGAGTTTCAGACATAGGCAGTGTGTGTCATCATGCTGCGTGCGCGGCCTGATGACATCACCCTGCCTGTGCCGGGAAGACGGAGGAGATCGCCCGGGAGACGGAGCAGCGGGGAGCGAGGTACGTGTTTTTTTTTTTTTTTTTTTAAAAACCCTGCCTATAACCAGCCTATGGGGACATATAACTGCCTATAACAAGCCTATGGGACCTATAACTGCCTAGGGGGACATATAGCTGCGATAAACAGCCTAGGGGACATATAACTGCTTATAACCAGCCTAGGGGACCGATACCTGCCTAGGGGGACATATACCTGCCTATAACCAGCCGAGGGGGGACATATACCCGCCTATAAGACGCCTAGGGGAACATATCCCTGCCTATAACCAGCCTGGGGGGACATATACCTGCCTATAACCAGCCTGGGGGACATATACCTGCCTATAATCAGCCTAGGGGGACATATACCTGCCTATAAAGACCTATACCTGCCTAGGGGGACATATATCTGCCTATAACCTGCCTATGGGGACATATACCTGCCTATATTGGTCTATAGGGGACATTAAACTGCCTATACCTGCCTATATTGGTCTATGGGGGACATTAAACTGCCTATACCTGCCTATGAGGAACATTAAACTGCCTATACCTGCCTATATTGGTCTATGAGGGACATTAAACTGCCTATACCTGCCTATGTAATTTTATTGGTATTCATTTTTATTTTTGAAATTTACCAGTAGCAGCTGCATTTTTCACCCTAGGCTTATACTCCAGTCAATAAGCGGTCCCGTTTTTTTGTGGCAAAAGTAGGTGCCTCGGCTTATACTCGGGTTGGCTTTTACTCGAGTATATACGGTATATAGTAATATTATCTAAGCTCCATAATTTAAAAATGTAATGAAATAATAAAATCTTAATACGCCTCTAATTAACAAAATAATCTAAAAAAGTGAGTTTTTGCATGGTTAGAAATTACAGTAGAATGTAACGTGGCAGTCTATTAGGACTGAATAATGCAAGCTTGCACTACTAAATATAAAAATGGATACAAAACATCACATAGGATAGATGGAAGTCTGTAAGACTATGTTAACATCTATGTCGGAAGTTCCATTCTGAGCCTCCATCGCATTTTTTCTTTTTTTTTTTTAATGAAAATGTCATTACATCCTGCACTCTTTTTCTGCATTCTTGCTGAAATCTGCAACAAAGGTGCCGAATAAAACCCCCAACAAAGGTGTAGACTTTACATAGGTGTATTTCTTGTCAATAACAGAGCAAAATTTAAGTTTCTTTCTTACCTCACCCCAGCTTCCATAATTCCAGCGAGGACAAGGCCCAGAATCACAGTGTCTTGAGTCAGCAGGTTTTGATGTTTCATCACAAAAATGACTTATCCTCCCACCTCTATCTTGACATACCACAACACGACGTTCAAAACCACCTGCACATGTGCTTGAGCACTAGTTAAAAATATTACATAAAGAGAAGTCAATATTTTAAAAGTCAGAAAAAAATGCAAACATGAAAGGCACATATACCCTGCAGTAAAATAACTTGTGTGCCCTCTCTGCTATCGGTAACCAAACACATCAAGTTGTATGCCTTATAGCTTATAACCGTGGTACTCAATGCATTGCACTGGCTTGCCTTAAAGAGAACCTGTCACATAGGTTATAACCCCCTTGCTGAGGGCAGCACAAGCTAGTGACAGATATGCTGTTTCCAGTGCTGTGTCCCTTATTCTGTAAGATGCTGTAGTTTTCTTGTATTTAATGCTGAAATCTACAGTTTTCAGCAAGAAGAGTCATTCAAAGAGTCCTTCAGAGTGTCCGTTTTTTTCAAACCCGGCCAATCGGAGGCTAGCCCCGCCCACCTCAACTGATAAACCTGATACTTTGAAAAGGTAGAAACATGTGAATAACTGTCAGTGGGTGGGGCTAGCCTTTGGTGGGTGGGGCTAACACCTGCTCATGAATAAGATTTGAGGGGTAAATGCTCTAAAACTGCTGCATCTTACAGAATAAGGGGCACAGTGCTGGGAACAGCAGGTCTGACACTAGCTTGTGCTGTCCTCAGCAAGTGGGGCATAACCTATGTGACAGGTTCCCTTTAAAGAGAATAGCCATAAAATAGTTTTCAGAATGATATTCTAATTGTAGTTTTTACACTCTAATAGTGATGGCCCCTAGGAGTATAGTTAAGTGAGGACCCTTACATTCTTTTTGGCAGCCAGGGGCACCCAGTACCATTAACTTTTTCACATTACATCCAAATGTTTTAAACTGCTCTAACAAGCCAGTTTTATGGTGATCCTTGGGGTCAAATGCCAAAGTTGCAGTCATGTGACCATAAAGACCACCACTAAGAGGAACCAATTTTACTTTTTTTTTTGTTTGTCCTTGTCCTTCCTTCCCACGTCCCTTCTTGAGAGTAAAGGAACACTTTCAGATGGTCCATGTGCCATGTAGTCAGCATTGTCTGGTTCTTCTCTCACATAAGCCACAAGGGAAACCTCAATAATTACCAAAGCTGCTGTCTGTAATGTAGTGTTCGGTGGAGGAGAGAGTAGCAATGAATAGATTCCTCTTCCATGGGTGGATTGATTTTAGTTTTTTTCTGTCATTTCTGGGTAGGTCTATGTGTCTGTCCTAAGCACTATTTACTGTAAATTACATGACATTTTAGTAGTTTTACAGTTTCAGCACAACAACACTGCTTGAGTAATCCATTTATTTTCTCACTTCTCTAGTCCATTCACTAATTACCCAGCAGATACATTTTAGAGTAGTATAGAATTGCTTAAAGAAAGAATTGCAGAAAAAAAAAACACAATAAAAAAAGTGGACACTAAAAACAAACATACATGACCCACAGTGCGTATAATAATTCAATATTTCTGTAAAAATTGTTCTTTACACATTAATGTTGTCATTGGTTAGGGAAATAATTTATTTTTGAAATAATCTACAAGATATATATCCTGGTGGCTGTTTGAACACTTCTTTAAAAAATTATATAGATGCAATTTCACACTGTAAGCAAGTTTTACTTTGAAAAAGAAAATATATCTTACTGCGCCCCATGGTCCAGTCCTCCATTGGTTTTCATGACTAGCAGGCATGTTTTGCTGGTTGTCTTTCCCACTTGTATCATGTTCTCTAAATCTATGTGGGCTCTCAGGATGTGGAAATTTCAATGGATGGTCATGATTACCAGGAAACTGGCTAAATGTTTGGCATGGTGCCATGTTACACTCTTGTTCTTTTACAGGTTTGGTATCTGGATCACAGTTTTCATCATCAATTCTTCCATGGTAACTAGTGCACACCACTTGTCTTATAACTCTTCCTTTTCCACAGGTCACTGGACACTGGATACAAGAGAATTATACAGCTGTCATTCAAAAAGGTCAAGGAAAATTAAGAGGAGACTAATTAACTTTGCTTACAGGAGACCAATCTCCGGACTTCCATTCTCCACATGATGTAAAACAGCTGGAAACTTCAGGTGGACGTGGTAAATGGATACAAAAAGCCTCATCAGCCACACCGCCATGCACATCTCTACAGCTCACATAGCGAGCACGATTACCTCTTCCACACGAAGCAGAACACTGAAATTTCAAAAAATTACATGATAATTAATAGCATTTTACATCTGGCTTAAAAGCAATAAGTGCAAGTAAACCATTTTTTCTACTGAATAATGACAATGCATTGGAAGTGGGGATCAATGTATTGAATACATAATTTTGGCTTAGTTTTCACCAATAATTGCAGCCTGCAATTATGTCAGCCTGCAAGCCATGCCCCATTTCCATTAAGCCATGACACTTTTTCTCGAAACCATCCACCCTTTCAAAGGCCGAGGTGCAAGGGTGAAAAAAGTATCAAAAACATAAAAAAAATGTGGTACACAAAACATGCACCAGTTTTTGGGCACAAATTGTAAATGTGCTTTAATATTTCTTAAGCCACTTCTCCACCTATTCTGACACATATGAATGTGTCAAAATAATTTTGGCTATACTCCCTAGTCACACAGAATACTGATCTCTTATCAATATTTTTAGACTATTTCTAACTAGAAAGTTTTAACATGCCACTATTTTGATCCACAAAAGTCACACTAATTGTCCTAAGACTTGCATACCACACAGTTTTTCCATTGGGCTTCATTTATTAAATTGTCCTATTTGCCACTAATCACATTGCAGATTTCATTTCTTAAACATTTCTGAAAAAAATGAAAGCTTCACTGTGATTGGTTGCCATGACAAACAAAGGTTTTTTCTTTTAGAGTTTTGATAAATGAGGACTTAGTAACAGCGTTGTAATATCTAGCAAGATTTCCCATCACATAAATAATACGAACAATGTAGTTAACTACCATAGAAAAAACAACAATTAGACTGCACATTAAATCGATACCTGTTCACACAGTATGCAGAGAAGCCACAGTATAATATATGGGGAGATTGCACAAATGCAAAAATACCGATAAGACAACCATTCACCTTCAATATATAAGGGGGGTGGTTTCTGATATTATAATTGCATATAGATTTTTTTTTTTTGTATCGCCTTAACTATATGCAATTATAATGCCAGTAACAACCCTCTCATATATTGAAGGTGTGTGAGTGGTTGTCTTATCAGTATTTTTGCATTTGTGCAATCTCCCCATGTATTAAACTGTGGCTTTTCTGCATACTGTGTGAACAGGTATCAATTTAATGTGTATGTGGGGTATGTGAGCTACTGCTCAGCACTCAGCTGCACCGGTTTATCTTTCCCAAGTAGCATAGGGGCCAGTTTTGCCTCTTTACTGGGTTCAGTTTCAGTCCAGCCTTTGAGCTGTGAGTATGGCCTTGTTTCTGTGTTTTTTGAGTAATTAATGTTCCATTTTTTCTGTGTTTTTTCTGTAACTTAGTGTAGGCACTTGCAAGAATTGAGGAGCCTTGAAGGGGCTTGCAAGCTTGCATATAGTGGCCACTGTGTTAACTAATACCTCATATTTGATATTTTTCCAGTATGTCAATTTTTTTGCCCAAAAGTACTAGGGAGTAGAGGGTGTCTGTATTTTGTGTTGGACAAATCACAGCTAATATTAATTTACAGAGGGTTAAATTCCACACCAGTATTCACAGAAACGTAATTATTAACCCATACTAAAATATAACTTTTATTAATACATCAATAAAAAGATATCCATTCAAAACAAACCCACATACAGTGCTATCTACAAATCAGAATAGAGGGGAACCGGCAACAAACAAAGGACAGATGTCCCTACAGTTTACCCTAGTAAATACTGACAATAGGTGGGGTTGTCACCCCAAAAAGGGCGGCCCCGCCTCCCAGTGGCTCACCCAATACTATCACTATCCTAAAGGACAAATAATGGGACATCTGTGAACAGGTATCAATTTAATGTGCAATCTAATTGTTCCCCTAGTGGTGGGGTATGTGAGCTACTGCTCAGCAATTAGCTGCACCTGTTTAACTACCATACACAACATTTATCACCAATCCAAAAGATAGGGAATAAATGTACAATTGCTCTATTCAGACAAGTCACTCAGGACCTCTGTTCTTGTGACTGGTGGGGTTCCATTGGAGTTAAGCAATTACATATTTATAATCTATCCTGTGGACAAATGTTGTTGGTGGCACTCTTCTTTTAGGGCACTTTCACACATGGCATTTTTTCTTTTGCAAAACTGCCGCTGCAGTTTTTGAGTCGGAGCTAGAAGTTATTTAGTAGGAAGTAAAATTACATTCTTTATATTTCCTAGTCCATAATCAGTGCATCCATTTGCTTTGGCTCAAAAACTGAAGAGATATGTTTCCAAAAAGTCTGCTTAAAGATAACCACTGGTATTCTCACGGGATCATTTTTATTCCTTTCATAGTCTGAGTTGTTAAGCATGCTAATCAGTTAACTCAAAAATAGGGTGAATGGTATTAAAACATAACCTTTAATCTTGAATCTAAAAAAGTCTATAAATATCAAATCCTACTGTCAGACAAAGATGGTATAGCATAACCAGAAAAAATACACGGGAGTGTAGATGACAAAAATGGGAGAAGGATAATTTCCTATAAACCTCTACTTGACCTATCAGGCCCTGAGGGAAAAGCAATACAGGGTAACCGCTCCAAAAAGGACAACTCCGTCCGGAACCTAACCCTATTTTACACTGACCGCTACACTCACAGTCAACAATATATGCAAAATCTCAAAGGCTGCATTTTTAATCTCTTTCCTGCACTTATGAAAAAAAAGCCATGTGTAAAAGCACCCTAAAGCAGTAAAGATTAATTTGTTTAAAAACAAATTAGTATTCTGCACTTATTACATGGTGATAATAAAAGTGTTTATTATTGTTCATTATAGGCAATAATTTCTACATGAAAACTATGACGTTTATCAGTATGACTAGACTCGTGTTATGTCCAAGGTGAGCAAACTTATCTATAAAAGTTTCAGAGTAGACTAAATACAGACTGTATGTCACTTACTGGTGTCCATGAGCCATATCGCCACTGTGCATTCTTTTGGATCTGATCTATGGGAGAGATAGTTGGATACACACGGGCGTGTGTTTGGCAAGAGATTCTTTCACAGTCCTGTAGATACAAGACAATAACCATAATTACATGATAAAAAAAAAGTTGCTTACATTATTAGAGTTTTAAATAAACAAAAAGAAAAGCCAATGTTCTTGAACCGTTTAAGGGGTACTGTCACCACATTAGTTAACTTTAAACATATATGCAAAGGTAAATAAAGATTACCACCAAATATATTGCTGTTCCAATATCAGAGTTAAAACAGTTCTTATCTTTTGCTTGTTTATACAAGCTGCCCTAGGTTACCATCCACCTCTTACTAATCTAACAGCCTGGCTGGGATGGTGAGGTTACTCCCTGCAGTGTCTTATCAGTACCACAGAAGCCTGTTTATGTTTCTTACTGACAAACTGTAATTCTTTAATGCCCTCTAGCCTTGTGCTCTACTGTTAAAACCCCTTCATCACCAAAGTCCCTCTATCAGGCTCTGCTAGGAATAGCACCAGCCATAGCCAAACCAGGAAGTGTGAACGTTAAAACACTTGGATTTGGGAATGTGCCCATTGCGCCCCAATTTTTTGGTGCACAACTGCATCTCTACCCAACTACTGCCACACTAGTATACAAAGTCTCTGCAAAGAGGGAACTTCAAACTAATAAAATAATTAGGACACTAGTCTTTGTAAAAAAGTAGACAGTACAAAAGATATTTGCCTGACTATCTGTAGGTCGAGAAGCCGCATTGCATTCACGTTCATCCGAAGAAATTCCATAGGTTCCTGTACTGCATTTTACTGTGCGCAATTGGTAGCCATTTCCACAAGTAACTGAACACTGTTAAAGAACATTTTTACAATTAGCATTAACACTAACATTAGAAAAACAACATAAACATCTGGTTTAAAGCAGTTTCCACATAAACAGATACATTCAAACTTATTCTCTCTCTCTTTTACGTATATTTATTGTAGGACTTTAGCTGTCATCTAAATACCTTATCTGACAGTCCTGGTGCCGGTTAGCTGTACGGATCAACGACTTTTCGTATGGCAGATTATGGCACGCCAATATACACTACTCACAAAAAGTTAGAGATATTTGCCTTTTGGTTGGAATTTCAGGATGAACATAAAGGGCGACATTTATGATTTTTGGCACCCTGGCGCCAATTTTATTGTGCGCATTAGTAACATAGAATTCACCTAAATCTATGAACCTGTTTTACTGCCGTTCATAGATTTAGTGCTTTTTAGCTACAAAGCGACAGTTCAGGCTCTGGTAAACCACTTTTAAATTGGTCTACCTGTTCCAGCAGTAATGTGCCTGGTTTTGCCAAACTAAAGTCATAAATGTGTAGAGTGCTATGCTCTCAGACAGAAGTGACCACTGAGCTTAGAGTGTCATCAGCAGGTTGCAGCAGAGGTACAGAGAGACCGGAAGAGTCACAGAAAGGCAAAGAAGTGAATGTCCTTTGAATACATCACACACTGATGACCGCTTTGTTGTAAACAATGCCCTGCATAACCAGAAGATGAATGCCATATAACTCCAGATTGGGAGCCGCAAAACCCCTCTGTCAAGCGCCGGCTTTTGGTGTCGCTGCAGACAAATGACCTGCTGTCCAAAGACAGTGGAAGGTCATTAAGGGGTGAAATGCTCTGAAACTACTATATCTTTCAGAATAAGGGATACACCGCTGGAAACAATATGACTGTCACTAGCTTGTACTGTCCTCAGCAAGGGGGGCATAACCTTTCAGAGGAAATTCAATTATATAGCCATACATTTGTATATGATAAACTAAGACAGTAGTGGATGTCCTGCATTTTATCGATAATATGCTCACTATTATCTATGTATACATAGATGTTATTATAGCCGTAACAGCCATGTCATCAGGTGCAACACCACATTTTTGTTTGAACGTTTGTCTGAAAATCTGCTATAACACTGAATCAGCTGCACCGGAAACAACGATTCACCAGTGTTGCTCTGGCCTAAAACAACGCATCCCTGAAACAGTGGAGTTCATATCCAACGCTAGAACTGGACTTTCATGTAGACATCGGCCATGTCACCAATGGACCTCACTTTCAACAAAATAATAATAATTTTGCACCATTTTTTTTTTAAATCACCCTGTATTTAAAACATGCAATGATCTTTTGTAGGGCATTGTATCTTAAATCTACACTCACCATACAATGTTACAGACACTGTTGATCTGCAGTACATGTAATTGAATGGAAGACCCTGCCAAACATCTTAAACATTTTACTTGTAAAACATCTATATTAGTGGGCTGCATGAAGGGGTTGGCGGTCTAGTAACGCATATTTACTGTATCGTTCAGTACTACATTTTATCTACTGCTTTTTACATATGCCAGGTGTGACAGACATGTGACCCACATTTATCACACATTCACGCCATATCCTTTAATCTTATTTTAGTCATGGTCTCACCATACAATGGTTTCAACATAAAATAATGTTCCCAAAAACAATTAAAGGGGTTTTGCCACGATGTAATGTTGACGTGGGATCCTCCAAAATGGGTATTTAATCACTTTTCTTAATATATGTGATTACAAAAAGTGAAGCCTATGAGAGCTACAGCATTGCTCAGTCACCCTTAGTTTCCTGAAAGTTTACATTAGACATGACCAGGACACTGACAGGAGCTGATCTGGTCACGCTTGCATGTTTGCACTTCTTATCTGATGACAGGGAACATGAAGGAGCTTGCAAGGGGCTGTGGAGAAAGTGCAGTGTATGAGGCTGCGTCTTTTGTAGAGATAATCCACTGGTTGTAATGTAATTATTTTAGTAAACATTGTAGACGCTCCCTTCTTCCTCGCTCTCTGCTCTCCCCCCTCCCTCTCACCCCTGCAGCCGTTCATGACTCAGCATGCTTTGTTTAAATTCTCTCCTGTGCAGATAAGAGGTAAGGAACTCACTTCATGGCAAAACCACTTTAATATTGTTTGTTGAGGGCCCACTTCATTAACAAAGTAAGGTCATTCAAAACTTACAAACCACACATGACCTCAAAAACAATCACTTCTTAGATATAGATAGAGGTGAGGTTAAGTGCAACCAGAAATATTGAAATAGATTTACCAGTTCTCTCTAATAAATAGTGAGTTTTAGAACTTTCTAAATTTATCAGTGGTTTATGCCGCATTTTAGACATTGTCTTTTTTACCACCAATTGACTTAAGAATTGTGGGACAAGTATTGGCATAAATCCTACAAGTCATGCCTCTTTCTGCTAAGCCATGCCCCTTTTCTAAGAAGCCATGCCAATTTTCTAATGTGGTACAAAAAAATGTCTGACATGTCTAATAAATGTGAAGTATCTATGCCAATTTTTTAGTGCAAATCATACCAGAAATCTGCCTGCCTGTGTTTGACCTACAAAGTATCTCCAGAAGCCCTTCTATTTTGATTGTGGTTTCTCGGAAGTGAAAAACTAAAGCAGCTTCTCCCCCACCCCTGGCTTTTATTTACTTCATTGATCTAGACAGGTTTTTATTTGGAAAGTGAGAAAGATGGCACAGTTTCAAGATAACAAGATATATTAACAAGTTTTAAGCATCAAATGTTATATTAAGTTATGGAAAATATTAACACTATATATGTGCCTCTTTAAACACAATACTGGGTTGCATAGAGTTTCCATTTTAAAAGCTAAATCATGTATACTCACATTTATCATATTTTGACTTACTTGTCCCCAAGGTCCAACATGCCAATAAGCACATTCCTGAAGCTCACAAGACATGACAGGCTCAGGTTTACTGTCTGAATTACAGTAATCATCTTTCATATGTTCATCATTTAGTATGCAAGCTACATGTCGACGCCTCATGCCTTTTCCGCATGTCACTAGACACTAATGAAGCAAAGACAGTGAACACAGAGTTCAATACATGGTTAGCATGGTTACAGTACACCTAGAATACAAATTGACTCATTTATCAGTTACCACATTTTTGGTTATAGAGACAGTATTACTAATTTATGCATCTACTTCCCAACAATTTAGCTGGGAGACAGGAAGTGGACTAATAAACGACTGACAATTAACATTATGGAGGGAATTTATTAATTTCCACCAATTCAGTGGCATAAAAAATTGCACATTTTGGTGCAGTTTTATTTGCATGCATCTTTTCACAATTTTGGTGCATCTTACTCAAAAGAACTGACGTAAAGCACTGCAGAGGAGAAAATGCCCAAACTAAAACATAACTTTCAATAAAAACATAAACATAAAAATAAAAACATTAAAAATGTCCCAAAGCACATATATTAAATATTTCATACATATAAATCAAAAGTTGTATATTTTTTGAAAAGTATATAACTTACAGTTTGCTGATAAATAGATCCAGGTAATAGATATCTTTGGTTTCCAATGCCAATCTATATTGTCCATGGTTTCCAAAAAGTCTGTAAGCAGGTAGCTCGTAAGGGACAGAAAAAACGTTGTAGCAGATAAACTTATACTGTCCATCCACTTAACCTGCCTAGCAGCAGGGTGATCTCCCCGAGAAGGGCGACTCAACTTTCCCTAGTGGATAATCTCTATTTATATTAATGCAAAAACACTCATATAACCAGAAAATGGGATGGTGGCTCTGTCTGGATGTTACTTCTGCAATCTTGAGTAATAAGTACATCCAAGAAAGGTAACAAGATAACATTTTCCTGGATCTTGAAGGTAAATCGCAAGCTTACATCATTAAAGTTCAGATGTGCCACAAAAGCATTCCTGGTTCTCTCCCAGAGAAAGAATATATCAATGTATCTTCCCCAAAACAAAATCTGGGGGAGGGGACGTAGGGAAATACTGTGTAGCAGCAATCCCACAATCATGTAGGATGCCGCCATGAAGCGTCTCTACATCAATTGATTCCAGAAGCACTGAAGTGTCCACCATGATGTCATCAACCTTTTAAACAAAGCAGAGTTGTCACATATATATCGGATGGTAAGCGTGTGACAAAGCTCTGTAATATGTGATCTATGAAAATCGTTTTGGGTTATGGAATCTTTGCCTGATACAATAGGCCTGCCCTCGTTAGGAAAAAGGCCTATCTTTATTGGGCAATATGCATTGGGCAATGCATAGAATGTGGGAATTTGTGGGTTGGAGGGCATCATGAATTTACTCTCTGTCTGAGATATGTTTGGCCTCTAAGGCCTCAATTAATATTAGCTCCAGTTCCCTAGAAAAACTCACTAGTAGGATCCTGGGAAAGTATAGCATAGCACTCCCTATCTTTAAGTAGGTTGTTACACATTTCTACATAGTTGATATAATCCATCACAACTATATTATAAGATGGCTTTATGACCAGTGTCTTGTTGCATTCTAAAGAAAGTAAGGCCTTGATCTCTTCTTTAGATATAATATTCCTAAAGAGTATTTTGGTCTCATTCAATAGGATTAATTTGTCACTAACCAATTGGGTAAAAAGATCTATCTCAGGCATGTCAAACAAAGGGGAGCAGGGTAGGAACTCCAATAGGATATGGATCCCTCCTAAATCCTTATCAATTATGCCCAATCAAGATACTCCTGTTGGTTTTTGACCCTAAAGAACCTATACCACTTTAATTTGTGGGCATAAAAGTTAAGGTCTTTCACCCACATAAATTCATTAAATTTGGGGAATTTTAGACTCCTAGACAGAACCCTCAAATCAACATCTCTCAGAGTCTTACTAGATAGAATTAATATCTGATTAGTCATGACTCAACGGTTCTGTCGTTGCTTCAAATTGAAAGGGGAGCCGTCCATTCCTTGCTTTCCGAAATAAAGAGGAGGAGAAAAGAGGAGGAAGAATTCAAATCGAGCATCTGTTGTTCTCTTCTTAAAGCACAATTTGGTATTTGATCACATCTTTGTGTATTCCTACCCATATTTTCACCTTGAAAATGATTTCTAATTCTAGTGTTGGTAGGTTTTTAAGAATCGGTGTTAGAAGACTCAATGTCCTATGAAGTGACTTCCTTTATTGGCCCTGTTTTAGTTCTCAAAACTGATAGGCCTTTTCCCTCTTTAAAGTCTTAGGAATCCCTTGTGTATTGTTTATGTTTTCTACTCTTAAGTGCCGCTTGATTTTTTTTTATTGATGTTTGTAGACCTTGTACAACACTTTTCAATTTTGGGGCTTGGTCTATCAAAACTTTCAGAGAGGCTGAGCTGGATTCTAAAATTCGTTTTTAACTCCTGTAGTAGCAATTGCATAAGGCAGAGAGAGCTTTCTATCCTCCCACTTCTCCAATAACCGATTTGATTGGGCACTAGCAACAGGCACAACGGTGACTCGCAACCTGTGCTGTATTTTCCCAGGATCCTACTAGTGAGTTTTCAAGGGAACTGGAGCTAATATAAACTGAGGCCTTAGATGCTGGACTTCTCTCTCAGATGGCGAGTAAAGTCATGATGCCCTCCAACCCACAAATACCCATGTTCTTTGTGTTACCTAAGGTCCAAAAAGTACTTTCTCCCATCAAGGACAGGCCTATAGTATCAGGCATAGATTCTATTATGGAAAAATAGTGAGGTTATCCAGCACAAGAATATGTGAATCCATAAAATCAAAAAAGCTTTAATTCAAAATCCATTAAAAATATATGATACCGTATTGACACAAGTAAATTAAATAGGAGACAGCGTGTAAGCAATAAAGGCCTGAGACATCCGCTTATGCGTTTATAGATTCCATCACTCAAAACATGGGGATTTACATCGATTGTATTTTACAGAGCTTTGTCACAAGTTTACCATCCTATATACATGACACCTCTGATTTGTTAAAAAAAAAGTGGGAAGGCATCATGGTGGACACCTTAGTGCAGCGGTTCTCAACCTGTGGGTCTCGACCCCGGCGGGGGTCGAACGACCAAAACACAGGGGTCGCCCCTAGCCCGGGCAGGGCGGCCGGCCGGAGAGCTGAGAGGGGCGCCGCACTGGCTTAAAAGCTGCAGGGAGGAGCGATGTGGCCACCGCTGCGCCCCTCCCTGCAGCTGCTTGCATAGTGCGACGCCCACAGCGTTTGAATTACTGAGGGGAGGGGGAGCAGTGGGCGCCGTTAGGCCCCGTTCACACGGCTTATTTGCCGACGGATTGGCGCCGTTTTCCGCGCCGGATTTGCGCTTCAATACGGCGCCAATCCGTCGGAGTCATTACGGTAATCCACTGCTCTCATAGAGAACAGTGGATTCCGTCGCTCCTCCCCGCTCGGCAAATCCGCCGCGGGGGGAGAAAGTGACATCACATTATTTACGGCGCGGACGCGCCGTAAACAATGCATTGTCTATGGGGCCGGGAGCGGCGCCCCCGCCGCGCTCCGGCCCCGCCCCCGTCCCGCCCCGTATTCACGGCGGATTTGTGCGCTCAATACGGCGCACAAATCCGCCGTGAATAAGCCGTGTGAACACGGCCTTACTCGCAGCATTGGTGGCTCAGTGAGCCGCTCCTGTGAGCGGCGCTGCGGCGAGGACGGACTTACGTCCCGCCGGTTCTTGTGGGCGGTGCGTGCAGTGATGCTGAAAGCGCGCTGCATCACGCACCCACAATATGTACCAAGCATCAGGAACAGCCCTGCCGTACTCAGTGCAGAGAGAACGCTGACACTGTAAGCTGTTCCTGGCTGCAAGGTAATTTTAGTGTTAAACACACACACACACATCCATAGCATCATGTAATGTCTGTATGGGGTACAAGTAATATGTTTATTAACCTGTTACTTGTACCACATACAGCCATCACATGCTATACACATTACATTTACCCCCCCCCCCCCTTATGGGGGGCTGTGAGTGGACAATGAGGGGTCGCATATGTAACCCCTCATGTGCCAATCACAGCCTCCTCCCGGACAAGGTTACATCTATGTAACGGCTCTGAGAGGTACCTGTATATGTATGTGACATGTAGAGGTACCGCTCAGAGGCGTCACATATATGTAACCCCCCATGTACCACTCACAGTCCCCTGTATAAGGTTACATCTATGTAACGGCTCTGAGTGGTACCTTTATATGTATGTGACATGTAGAGGTACCGCTCAGAGGCGTCACACATATGTAACCCCCCCATGTCCCCTGTATAAGGTTACATCTATGTAACGGCTCTGAGTGGTACCTTTATATGTATGTGACATGTAGAGGTACCGCTCAGAGGCGTCACACATATGTAACCCCTCATGTAGCAAAATTACAGTTTTGAGGTAGCCATCAAAATTATTTTTTGGTTTGGGGTCACCGCAACATGAGGAACTATATTGCGGGATCACGGCATTAGAAAGGTTGAGAACCACTGCCTTAGTGCTTCTGGCATCAATTGATGTAGAGGTGCTACAAAGCAGCATCCCACATGATTGTGGGATTGCTGCTACATGCTATTTTCTTAGAATAAGGGGCATGCAACATCAGCGATGTAACAATTTAGTGATCAGGCTACTTGGATATATACTAAAGCACACTTATTTTGGGTTTGTCAACAATACTTTGCACAAGCTCAGGGGCACAGCTATGGGGAGCCCATCTGCTCCCATATATACAAATATGTTTCTGGGCTGATGTGGGGCTACCTTGGATTCCCCAACCGGAGTATGATCAATGGCACCCCCCACAGATTTTGTTCTGGGAGAGGTACATTGATAATATCTTATTCTCTGGGAGGGAACCAGGAAAGCTTTTGAAGCTTTAGTGGTACATCTGAACATTAATGAGGTAGGCTGGCAATTTACCTTTGAGATCCAGGAAAATATGTTATCTTTCCTGTATGTACTAATTACTAAAGATCACGGAGGTAACATCCAGACAAGTATTTATCGTAAGCCTACGGCCTTATTTAGCCTCCTACATTGGGAGAGTTACCATCCCACCAATCTAATGCATGAAATACCCAAAGACCAATACCTCTGGTTAGGCGGAATTGCTCCGGGATGAATGATTTTAGATATGAGGCACAAGCACTAAAATCACGATGATAGGAGTGCTGAAATTATCTGCATATTTCAAAAGTATTGCTGGATTTTTTGGAGGGATAGAGATCTCAACAAATATATCCCACAAAGTCTGTTAATACCTAGCGGAGAGGGAGGTCACTTAGAGACAGACTGATGATGAGCCATTTTGTACCACCTAATCTGAGTGGAGAAAACTGGCTATACAGGAGATCCCTAGGCAATTTTAAATGTGGACCCAACTATATAGCCTGTCCATACAACAGGGAAAAGTGTACCGTAGTTCCTCCAAGAATAACAAATATTACATCCGAGACTATGCCAATTGCAAAATGGAGGGGGTGGTTTACTTCTTTACCTGCCCCTGTCCATTAACTCCTTAACGACCGCCCACCGTCTTTTGGAGTTTGCGGAGCCTGGCGCCGCAGCAGCCTTGAGAATGGGGCTGTACTATACAGCCCTGTTCCCAGCGCAGCCGCTGCAAGCACTGGGGAGCGGGGGAAACCTCCGCTCCCCGGTGCATTAACCCTTTGATTGCCACAGTTCGTCACCGCAGCGCAATCAAAGGGTTTCCCTGCTCTGTCAGGTGATCGGGACACCCGGTGACCCGACAGAGCCCCGGGAACGGCTGCACAGTCAGCCCTGGGACCTAGAATAGCCCCAGGCCTGTCTGTGTAACAAGCCAGTGATCAGGACAGACTGTGTGCTGCCCTGATCACTTCCTGTGTCAAACTGACACAGATTATAATGTATTAGCATATATGCCAATACATTACTAAGTGTAACAAAAAAAAAAAGTAACCGTTATCCCTTCATGGGATTTAAAAAAAAAAAAAAGTAAAAATATAAGTGTAAAAAAAATAAATAAAATAAAAATAAATATTTAATAAAAAATAATTGTGCATACATTACACACACACACAAAAAACCCCAACACATATTACGTATCCACACGACCGTAATAATCTGTATAATTAATCTAACAAGCTATTAAGTGTGAAATGTGAATGGTGTAAAAAAATTGAAAAAAATTCTGCAATTATTTATACGTGAGCTTAAACTATTTCCCCATAAAGTACAACTTGTCTCGAATAAAATGAGGCCTCATACAACTGCGTCATTGAAAAAATAAACAAGATGTAACTGTTGAAATGCAAGGAGGCAAAAACTAAAAAAAAATAATGGTCTTTAACTACTTTTCAGGCGTTCGGCTTAAGGGGTTAAATTATATAGGCAAGACTAAATGGCAACTAAGAAGGAGGATAGGAGACCACATTGGGGATGTGAGACACAAGAGAGATACTCCTATAGCTCACATTCACATTCATGAATTCCAAGGGAGGGATTTTAAGGTACTCATTTTTAACTTTATTAATGTCATTCATCACCTCCTCGTAGATTTAAAGGAGACAAAAAGATCCACTGTAATATATAGGAGTGGTTCTTTTTCATGTGGTTCCTCAAACCCCATAGTCTTTATGTATCCGCTTAATTCGGAAGCTTCACTTAATAAACGGTCTTGGTATCTTTTTCAATTATTTATCTGGATTCGGGTCATTCACACTAAGGATCCCCCTTTAGGTTTATTTTCACATGGTTGTGATCCAATAATCCATACATTTTCTCTGTATCGCATCCACAGGATTGCCTCATTAATTGGAAAACCTTTATTCCCATGAGGACCCGTGATTAATTATACATTATGTTTGTTCCTTCGTTTGACACCCAGTTATTTATTCTTTGCAGGGTCCACTTCTAAAATGGGGGAAATGTAACTGGACCTTTTTTCTGGTTATACGACTGTGCTTGCATCAATAGAAGTAGGGGTTATTTACTAGGGAAATACAAATTGTGGAGCTGTCCTTTTGGGTTGATTACCCCGCTGTTAGGTAGGGTAAATGGGGGGACAGTATAGGCTTATCTGTTGCAATGTTTTTTCTGTCTCTTACGAGCTTCCTGCTTACAAACTTTTTTTTTAAACCCACAGACAATATAGGTTGTCATTGGAAACTGGAGACATCTATTAACTGGATCCATTTATCAACAAACCATGAGAGGTTTCAACATCTGTTATATACTTCTCCATAAATGACACACCCTTCAATTTATATACATGAAAAACTCTAATATATATATATATAATATATATATATATATATAATATATATATATAATATATAATTTTACATCATATATGCTTTGGGAATTTTTTATACATTTTTATTAAAAGTTAAGTTTGGCCATTTTCTCCACTGCAGTGCTTTGTTTGTAACTGCCTGGTGAGATATATATTTTTATGCAGGTCTTTTCTTTTATTCTGAGTACTATTTAATGTCAGCCTTAGTCTATCCCACTCCCCCAGTGTGTCCAAGTCAAATTCCAATGAATTCTATATCCCTAGGCACAATCTCTTACATTCCATTCTGTGGCAACATTTTAAGGAAACTCTTACTGTATCAACTGTTTCAAACAGTTAACTGAAAAAATAGTCTGTAAGTGTACCCAGTTTACACCCCAACATAGCTACTCAGTGACCTGTAAATCCAAAGGTTTTTCACATGAATAATACATGGTATACATTTAGTAAATGGTATGCAAATATATACTGTTTAGCACATATTCTTTATCCTTGGCATGTTGTATGGCAACAGTCCAAGAGATCTATTTTCAAGGGCCGAACATTATATACCTAAAACTAAGAGCACACATTTAACCATTAAAGGGGTTTTATTGTTTGATGCCTTCGTACACTTGAGCTAATCCTATCAGATTCAGTTTCAAATCCAGGGGTGAGACTCTCTTCCCTGTAGGCGTGTATCTCCTCCCAGGAGGCGTATCTCCCCTCACTGAAGAGCTGTGACATCATCATTGTGTGTGAAGCAGGAGAAGGGAGAGGATGTCACAGCTCTGCAGACCGCTTGCTATGCTTCTCATGTCTGCAGAGCTCTCAGCTGCCTCCCAGGTTGCACAAGCTCCTTGTAACCAGTTATACACACAGCCTGAACTGATGAAACAATTGTGAGGAATGCACAGTGTCCTCCTCCCCCTCTGTTATCAGACAGGAGGTACAGTAGACTCTATAAGACTGTGTTATATGAGGGAAGCACAGGATATAAGACTGTGTTATATGAGGGGAGTTAATCAGTCAGTAATTGCCCAGATTGTTCACCTTAGAACTGGGAGATGAGAACAGATGAGTATAGAGCCAGCAGCCATCTCAGATAGCTGGTTTCACTTTTGGTTTCCACAGCTCAGAGGGGAGTAAACACAGAGTGTGCAGGCGGCCAATCACAATGCAGGGGGTCGTGTCCATGGCATTTCCCATCCAGGGGCGTGTCAACAGGCTGAATGAAATGTCAGTCAGCCAATCACAGAAAAGGGGGGCGTGTCACTCCAGCTGCTGCAGAAATAACTATAGATGTACAGAAAAGCTCATATCTGCTATACTAAGTCACTTAGTTAATGCAAACCAATTACAAAAGTGCTTTTTTTACTGTCCCCATCATTTGAGATATGATCTTTCTAGCGAGAAAACCCCTTTAAGACTAAAATCCCAATGCACTAAGCACTAAAATTAGGAAAATCTATTTTAAATTGTTCCATCACAGGTATGCCCTGATGTATAAAACTGTAGGCTTATTCGGTATCTTTACATAAGTCAGCAATAGATTGCAATTAAAAAAGTTTTTTGTCACATAAATTAAAATTGTATTAAAAATACAGCACTTTATAATACAGGTAAAGTTGTATACGGCTCAATTGCATGGCAAAAGGATATTTTTTGACACTTTGGACTGACAGCCAATTACTGTGCTGTCCACTTTCTGCCACCGATGAATATAGCACAGATCTCTCATAGATGCAGTGTTTCCTTTGCTTTACTGAATGGTGGATGGCCTAGTGATACCATTGAAAACCCTGTAAAGCCCCTACATGGGCATGTCAACAGACAGGAGTATTTGATTTTACAGTATTACCTCACTCCACTCACTAGTAGTCCAAGCTGGGCAAGAATGTTCATTACAGCTCTGGGTCACTACTTTTTGCTCTTCACTACATTCTCTATTCGTCAAACGATGACCAAAATTATTCATGCAGTAAGCTTCTCTTGTTTGCACTCCCCTTCCACAGCTCTGAGTGCACTGTCATTAACATAAAGAAAGAAAAAATATTCACAAATGTACATTAATGTGAAAGACAAAATGCTGCACTGACATTTTAACAACAAAATGCTTCACTGACAGTTTAACAACATAATCATGACTATGGAAACATTGAAAATGTAATGACATAAAACAGAGTTAACCCCCTCACACATTCAGATGTATGTGACAGTAATCGTATGGAGCAAAGAAAGAGCACCTCTGTGATTACCTACTAAGGGACTTTTACCCTCTTGCGTTATCCTAGTTGTTTAAACCCTATCTGTACCATGATTTAAGCAAAATGCGTTGTTGTATCAATTTGGGACCTATAAGGAGTTCTCACAGCTGTCCCTTCTCTCATAACAAATACATCAATATACAGTCATAAAGATACATGAAATTACCATTCCAGTTACAAAGTTTAAAATGTAAAGCCCATTAATAGTACTAGAAATTAAAGATACAACTTAATTAAACAGTAATGCAAATAATAAAAATGCAAGCATGTTTCTTTTTTAACCCCTTAATCACGCAACCGTTTTTGAATGTTTGCTTTTTGTTTGTTTCCTTCCTGCATCCAAGAGCCATGACTTTTTTTTTTTTTTTTCAATCCACATAGTCGTATAAGGGTTTCTATTTTGCTGGACAAAATTTACTTTTTAATTGTTCCATTGACCATACTATATAATGTACTAGAAATACAAAAACAATAAATTTTTATGATGGATGGCAAAAAAGAAAATAAAAAATTGTGGGGGGTTTGCTTTTATGGCATTCACTGTTTAGTATAATTTACAAGCTATCTGTATTCTACCATTTAGTATGATTTAGGTGATACAAAATTTATATATTTTTATTATTGTTTTTCCAACTTGTAAAAAAATAGAAACTAAAAAAAAAAGTTTTGCATTGCCTTTTTTAAAACCAATACATTTTCCTATTTTTCCTTTGACAGAGCTGTGTGATGTGCAGGACAAGGTTTAGTTTTTATTTGTCCAATTTGGGCTCTATCTGACTTTTTGATCCATTTTTATTTAATTTCTTTGGGAGGCAGGATAACCTTGTCATGATATTGGGTTGGCTTGTCATGATATTGGGTTAAAGGGTTTGTCTCACTACAAGGATTGCTTTTTATGTTAAAGATCTCGCAAAAACAAGTCACTTTGCAATATATGTCTATTAACAGTATCCTACCTATTCTGAGATATCCCCTCTTGCATGGGCTGCATCAGCTCGCTATAGCTACAGACCTGTTTGAGGTCTCTTGATAGGCTGCCAGCACTGATTGCTATAGCTACAGACCTGGCTTCTACTGCAGCCTAGCAGAAGCCAGTAAAGACGCCACTGAATTTAAAATGAAACCAAGAAAACAGGACTGAGGTAAGACGAATTGATGTAGTGAGACAATCCCTTTAAATTTGACTTTTACAGGTGCGATGATACCAATTTTGTTTATTATTTTAATATTGTTTTTATTATTTTAGTTAATATTTTTTTTATATGGCAAATTGGAAAAGGGAACTCATTGAATGGGGAGACAGCCGTGATTGTGCAGCTCTCCCCCATTCAAGTCTATGGGATTTACAAATATAGCCACGCACACTCGCTAGGCTATAGGCTATATTTGGAACTCTCATAGAAGTGAGTGGGAGAGAGCTTCCCAAGCGCAGCTGTCTCCCCATTCACTGAGACCAGCTAATAGCTAGCTACGAGCCAACCTGCTAGCAGGAAGTGGCTTTGTGGAAACACCCCTTTAAGGGGCTTAATAAAACTAAGATAATACAGTGTAGCGCTCATTACGGTTAGAAACATTTGGGATTGTAGAATAATTTTTAGACAATTTATGGAATGCTTGAGACCTTTCTTTGCCACCATAAGGATTGTTCTCACAATAGACAAACAACAAAAAAAATCCTGCTAAATCATGTTTAACATACATTTTTTAACTTGCCCTAAGATGTTTTCTGTATAAAACCCGATATTAAAACCGCACTCCTAGCTACTATGATATTAATAGTAAAAAGACTGTATCACAAAAAAGGCTGATTTTGCTCAGGTGCTGTAATGCAGTGCCTTCTAACTATCTAGAGTACGTACTAACTATAATTTAAAACTAGTTGACAAAAAAAACCCAAAAAAACATTTTACCAGGGTCCACTCTGAGTATCGCCAGCTGGCTGAAAGACAGTTTCCATGGCAAGGCTCACGTACTGGAGGCTTCGGTTGGCTGATACAAAATTTATCGTCCACTGGTGTGGTTTGACTTCTTACAGAAGAATATTTAATACAGCGCACATCCAGTGACCGATGACCAGGCCCACACTGTGAGGAACATTCACCTTTGCCAGTAACATACCACCTTAAAGCACAAACAATTACGCAGAACTTTTAGTTACCGTATGTTGCTTCTTGTTACTAAGAAAACACAAATTTGTATTAGAACTTTAAAGTTAAAAGTGAAGCTTATCCTAAAATAAACCATGGGTTTATAGTTAGCAATGATCTAAGATTTGACATATACTGAAAATGTAATTATACCATATCCTCCCCCTTGAATGCAAAAATAGTAATCCCAATATATATGTATATTAATTTATGGCATACTTCACTTTAAAAGCACAAATTCAAACAAACAAATACTTAAAGGGAAGCCATATGCATATTTTACTTCCTACTGTGCCCGTAAGTGAATACAAAATAATTTGTGACATCTTTCTGTTGCTGCTTTATAGGAAGAAAACATATTTAAAAGGCAATGGCAAGAAGTTTAGCTTCCCCACAGCCCTGCATACATATTAGTATGATCCATGAAGGCTCTGTCTACACTGATGTTTTATTCTGTCCTTTCACATTTCTGTTGTTTTCAAATGGAAACCATTTGGTAGTCTTGCTGTCAGAAATACTAAAATAGGTTTATTCAGATATCAATAAAACTGTAGCTTTACTTTGGAGTGTCAAATCAGCAAGCTATAGATTCATCATTTAGAAAACACAAAGGGTTTTATATGGATTTTGATTTTTTTTTTTTTTTTTTTTTAGAAACTTTCAGTAGTTGTATTTTATACGTCCAATTTGACAGCTATAAATTTACATTAACCTTAGCTGGCACTCTATGTTACATGACTCAGTCATGGGCTCTGGCCGAGAAATATGTTCACATCGTTGATCTGAGACAACAGCTTGGTCACTTTTACGCTGGCAGGTTACTTTTCTTTTGCGAACACCTATAACATCCAAAACATATACAATTATTCTACAGTATTGTCATCTTTTTTGCATAATTAATAAATTACACAACATGGTAATGTATTACATCTTTTGTCATCAAATAATTTTCATGCTAACATAATGATTTTTCCCATCTCACACATTGATTGCATATCGATAGGATATGCTATCAATTTCTGATAGCTGCGGGTTCCACTCCTGGGACCTGCACCTATCTCAAGAAAGAGGTATTTGAATATACTCGTAACCTGCATTGAAATCAATGGTGGAGTTTAAACCAAATTTCCATTCTCAAAAAAGTCTTTTGGGGGCCCATTCTCAAGATAAGTCCCACACTTAGCACACATTTCAAGCATATCCTATCTATGTCATCATTGTTTAAGATAGGACAACTCCTTTAAGCTTTGACTTTAAAGCAAATTGTTTTTTTGTTTTTTTTGTTTTTTACCTTGGCATATCTTGTTGCAGGCTTGCCATGGCCCATACTTTCCCCAAGAAAACTGATTAACTTTATCCTCAATAGGAATATTGTATGTATATCGAACATCAGGATTGTATAAATTTCCAACACATAGGATCTGGAACCAGAGTGATTAAATAACAAAAGTAAATATTTGATATATATTTTTTCTCCCTACACATATTGAAAAAGTAAGCAAATACCACTAAAAAGTACAGCAATGAAGATAATTACAAATACTGTAAATCTTCAAATATCTTAGTACACTAAAACTATTGACATTAAGATATGTCTGCCTTGGCAAATCTAGTCAAAACATGTGACGCATAGCATAACACACTGGAAACTTTAGAAGGAAGTTTTCGTAGTATAAATGCACTCACAAGCTTAAGGGCTCTATTGGACTTGAAAAGAGTCCTTTTCTCCCTTTTCCCTCTTCATGATAGCACCAGTTTTCATCACCTGTAATCCAGAAAGAGGGAAGATGAAGATTGGACCAGTTCCTCAGGAGGTGAAAATATACATAAGAAAGGAAAGGATGACCCTTTCCAAATCCCTCCAGATATTAAATGTTTCCAGCAGAACCCTTAATTTCCTGAATGGTATTTTCTAATCATTTTTTTTTAAATAAATTTTAATATCATGCTATGTATTATGTTTCAACAGGCAGAAAATATCTGTTTTATATACATTATACAACAAATTAGGTTTATCCCATTTATCCCAGCAATTTTTTTAAAGATTGTAAGGAACGATCATTAAAACTAAAAGCACACATAATAATGGCTTTGCTTAATGGTCCATATGTTTTAGTTTATAAAAAGTCATATTTCAAATTGCATAAAATAATCTACTATCATTTAACTTCTTAGAAGCAACGATCAATAGCAACTCTGGCATGTAAGCAATTAGACGGATATCATGCGGATGCAGGCATAGAGAGCTGCCTTCCCTATCACTGTATGCAGGGTGTTAAAAATCCAAATGTATATTGCCCTGTAGTGCAGATTTTAAATCCACAGCATGTCAGTTTATGCTGTGGATCTGCCGTACATTTACTGTGGATTTTACCCACAGACTATACTGGAGGATAACAAAATCCACAGTAAATCTACAGTGTTGCAGATTTTACTGTTAAAATGTTGCAGACCTGCAGCAAAATCTGCATCTGCAGATTTCAAATATATATACATTTCTTCTAAACTCACCAAAATTAAATGGAGTTTTTAACCCTTTTTTAGATAAAAAATGCCACGAGGCCTTAGGCTGGTTTCACACACAGCTATGCTTATGCACCCAAAAGGAATGAGAAATATAAACGAAGGAGAAATATATCACCTCTAGCTTTGGCTCAAAACACCTGAGTGGCAGTCTTCCAAAAACTTAGGCTGGTTTCACATACAGGGTTTTTTTTTTGTTTTGTTTTTTTTTAGAAAAACACCACAGCAGTTTCTGACATAGTTTTTTTAAATAAGGTCAGAAGTGGAGATATTAGGAAGGAGAAGTTTAAGTGCTTCCTTTGTTTCACATTTTAATCCACTCCAGGTTTAGGCTTATTACATAATACTGATGCAAAATATTGACCAAAATACTGCCGTGTGAAAGAGGTCTAAGGCTATGTCTACACTGCTTAGAAAAACGATCGTATCTTCGGCGCTTTTCGTTTTTTTAAAAGCGCCGTTCCGGCGGCCCCATAGACGGCAATAGGAAGGATGAGCTGCAGTCTACACAGCTCATCTTTCCTCTGCTCGTCTTTCGGCACTGGCATATTACACAACATGTTGTATAATACGCCGGCGCTTATCTTTTTCTTGCCATCTTCCCATACAGTACGATTGTATGGGCGACGTCAGGAAAACGAGAAGCGACCGCGTTTTTTGTACAAAGCGTTACAAAAACCGCGGTCCTGCATCAGAGAAAAAACGGGTGCTTTTGGGCCTTTTTTGTCTGATGTAGTGTAGACATAGCCTAAAGGTGTAAAATACACCTCTTATAAATGTTGCAGTGATAATTGAAACAGGGAAAACTATAGTTCTTAATTTAATAAAGTTGTAAACTAGTTTACCTGAAGTAGTACATCTTCCTCCAGACGGTCAGTGCAGTTTATTCTTTCTACAACATGGTCTGAGCCACTATATTCCAATACAGCACCTCTGGTGTTTATTTCCCTCTTAAACCTACTAACTACAAAATTTCCATTGAGCACAAAATTTCCTTGACTATCTGACAGAGCTGAAAAAAATACAATGGCATGTTAGATATGACAACATAACTGTAGAAACGGTTTGCTAAACATGTATGAGCATACTGGGCAGATTTACCATAGTGTTGATCAATCCAGTGTATGTTTCCACTGTCTTGTTAATGTTTACACCTTCTATTAGCTGGCTTACTTTATGTCCCTAAATGTGCCAAAATTTTGCTGCATTTTTTCCCATTTCTGCAAAGCCACTCCCTTTTTACTGAGGCCATGCCCCTTTTTATCTAACAAGGTGCAGAAGTATAGCTATCTAGAACACATAATAAATGTGGTATAAAGCACATACACCAGTATTTTGGCGCAAATACCATAACAAGGTTTTAGGGGCTGTCCATATTGCCATCATCACTCATGGCCTCCATTTAACAAATGTGCTGTGGAATATATGTTTATCGAAAGCCATGATGGAGGCCATATAGTGGCAAACCCTCACCCATATGAATGCAGTTGAAAAAAAATGTATACCATATGGAACAGTTTTTAGTTTTACAATAAATGGCAGTTTCACGTATGTCTAGCATGTATAGTGGTAGATTTCCTATAGTACATGACAAGTGTAATGTGAAGAATGCAGGTAGCTAACTTTCAGAAGAACTGCAGGTTTTGCTATAAAGATGAGTTCTGACAAAAAATGTGTAATTTATACTGTATATGCATTTAAAATCTCTTACCGAGGTAGTTGTCATCGTCAGGTCGACCAGAGTAACTATGTTGATGAACATCAATGTTTGTTGCACCGGCCGGAATTTTCGCAATAACATTATATCCTAGTGAATGTATAGGAAACTAAATGTTATCACTGTAACACTGTCAAACAGTCATGCATAGTGAGTTGCTTTCATAACTTCAACATGAAGCCTGAAAGAAACAATACACCCAAACCATGCTGTGTTTTGAAATAAAATGAACATAACCATATGTTCTAAAAAACATCCCATTTTTCCACAAAAAATTAAAATTAAAAAGTGAGAAAGAGTGATGCGCCCCACAGTAAATAGAGTAGGGTGCTGCCAATGTGTAAGAAAATGACTAAAGATTAACAAACCAAGAAAACACAAAATATAGACACATACCAACTAATAAAAAGATACTTCACCTTATTGGTTAAAAAGTGCTTATGCTAAAATCAATTTAAAAAAACAAAGGCTAAAAACTACATTAACCCTAACAGATATAACCAGAGAAGATCAGGATACAATGTATATGTAAATTAAGACCTAAAGAGTGTAACAAATCACTCTGGTACTAACAGTTGATAAGAGAATAAAAAATTGCTAAATTCAATACATGAGGGAATGAGTGATAAGCTATATACCACATACTAAGTACAATATCCAAAGTACCACAATGTTGACAATAACTAAGTACAAATGAAGAAGTCCTGCAATAATGTACTCAATGTAAAACAAGAAGAGAAACTGAAATAAGTCGGGGTAGTAACCCATGGGTTGAATACTGAAAGAAGCCCCACGTGTATTGCTGCATGACAGGGCCTCCTCTGGAATTCGTGGGATGTCATCTAATAACCCATAATATAGTCATAGCATGATACAGTAATCAATAATGATAACAATAATTACCTAAATTTGGTGTGTTTTGAAATCAAGCAGTGCAGGCAGTATGGCATGCAGAAGTTTTGTGCATAGCCACATTGGCTCTACAAACAGGCATGCATTCCTGAATGCTGGGAGTTAAGAGTCCAAGAAATCTCTCTGTTGTGTGATTCAACTTCTCTGTCATCATATAGTTGGTCCCATAGACATTTGGCTTTCTTCACAGACAGAAATGCCTATGGTCAGTTTAGTAACAGAAATAGTAGATTCTAGCACATGGGGCAGGACAGAGTCAACTGGTAGGATCAACAAAGTCTTTAAATAAATCTGATGCTAGCTCTATCATAAAACAATCAGTAGCCCAGAAAACCATCGTGCATTTTTAGAATATTGAAAGTTTCCACTTAACCCCTTAAGGACCCAGCCAGTTTTGGCCTTCCTGACACAGCTCTGTTTTTGAAATCTACATGTGTCACTTTTTGTGAGAATAACTTATTAATTCTTTTACCTATCCATGTGATTCAGAGATTGTTCTTTCGTGACACATTGTGCTTTAAGTTAATAAGAAATTTTGGTCCAAACAATCCTTGTTTATTTGTGAAAAATATAAAAATTTCGTGAAAATTTGAAAAAATTTGTCATTTTCAAAGTCTTAAAATTACTGCGTGCAAGACAGATAATTACTCACCACAAAATAGATTATAACAAGCATATATCTATTGAAGGATGGCATCACTTTTTAAATGTATTTTTACTTTTTTCATGACATTAGGGGCTTAGAAATTTAGATATTTTTAAAGATCAGTCCAGTTTTGACGTGGTTTTGAGGAGCTAGTATGTTAGCTACCCCCATAGATGTCTCCATCTAAGAAACTGCACCCCTTAAAGTATTTAAACACATTTAGAAGTTTTTTAACCCTTTTAGGGATTCACAAAATTAAAGCAAATGGAGGTGAAATTTCAAAATTTCACTTTTTTTTGCAGATCTTCAATTTGCAGCCATTATTCACTGGAACACGGTAGATGTGGCCATAGACATGCAACTTAATATTAATTTCCACAATTCTATCATTTTAGGGGTATCCCATATGTGGCCCTAGTACGCTATATGGCTCAACCACAAGCCTCAGAATAGGAGGAGCACCTACCGGACTTTGGGGTCTCATTTTCAATATGACTTTATTTATGTGCCATTCCAGGTTTGCGGACACCCTCAGTTGCTAAAACTTAACACCTCTAAAAAGGCCCCATATTGAAAACTACATCTCTTATGAATATATCCATGGGTGTAGTGAGTATATTGACCCAACAGGTGTTTCACAAATGTGTTAGGCTGTGAAAATTAAAAATTATTTTTTTCCAACAATCTGCAATTTCAGCTAAATATGTTTCATGTTTACAAGGAACCCCGGGAATAAAAGCACTAGAAATTATTTTCCACAATTTCTCCTAAGTTCAGCAATACTCTAAATGTGGGTGTAAACTGTTGTTTGGGCACATGACAGGGTATAGAAGGGAGGGAGCGGTATTTGGCTTTTAGAATGCAGATTTTGGTGGGTGCCATGCCACATTTGCAGAGCCCCTAAAGTCCCAGAACAGGTGAAAGCTTTCCAGAAGTCTCCCCATTTTGGATTGAACACCCTTAATGCATCTCATCTAGGGGATGTATTGTGCATTTTGGGTGCACAGGTGTTCCATATTTAAGCATTGGACCATGAAAAAGGGGGGTGGGGAAAACACATTTCCGCTATTGTTTTTTTGGCTTCATTTTTATAGCGTTTGTCCTGTGGTATAAATGACATAATACCTTTATGAAGAGTGTTGGTAAAATTACAATTATATAAATTTAATATAGGTTTTTATGTTTTATATACTTTATTACTATTTATGTCATCGTAGAGCCATAACTTTTTTATTTTGCTGTGTACAGAGCAGTGTAGCTTGATTTTTGCGGGATGATTTAAAATTTTTATTGGTATCAGTTTTATTCCATTCTATGTGCTGCGGGATGAACAAAAATTGCAATTCTGTGATCTTTTTGGGGGATTTATGCGTTCACTGTGTGGGTTAATTAACATGATAGATTATGCATGTGGTAATACCAAATATGCATACTTTATTTGTATTTTAATCTTTTTTGGAGCGACTGGCATTTGGAAAGGGAAAATGGGCGGTGTGTTTTTATTCTATTTTTTCATGTTTGTGTTTTACTGTTTTACTGATCCTCAGATCACTGATACAATAGAGATCAGTACACAGCTTATTGCTGTGTACTGGTCTATATGGCAACTGTCAGTCATCATGACCACCCGTGCCCACAATGCACTGCCGGGCATGGTGGCGTCACAGACAGCCCGGAAAGAATTGTATACCTGGTAGGAAACAGCAGCCGCACTATCTTGCAGCTGCTGAGATGACTTAGTTGTTGCGGTAGCTAAGGAGTTAATGCCCGCACATCCATGCCTCCCGGAGTGATCTTAAGTCGGGTCGATGCTGCGGGATATTACCTGTATTATACAGCTGACATATCACAGTGATTGTGCGAACTCTGTTTTAGAGTTCGCATGATCGCCAGGACGTATCCATACATCCTGGTGCGTTAACCCCCAAAACACTTGAACGTATGGATACGTCCAAGGTCGTTAAGGGGTTAAAAGGCCATGTTTGCACTTAAAGGTAGAAAATGATGGCATATAGCTAGGATGTGCCATTATTGTCTGATGTGGGACCTGCACCTATCTTGGAAACAAGCCCTGGAAAGTAACAGCGCAGACTGGGGAGCTGGGACACGCTGCCGCAGTTACCTTATATTCTGTGCTATGAGAGTTCCAAATATAGCCAAGCAGTGTGTTCGGCTCTACTCGGAACTCCCATGGAGCAGAATGAAGAACTGTGCACAAGCGCGACCAGCTCTCCAGCCTGTGCTATAACTTTCGGGGGCCTGTTCCGGAGATAGGTGCGGATCCTAGATGTGGGACCCGCACCCATCAGCCAATAATGGCATATCCTAGGTATATACCATCATTTTATATTGTGATAAAACCCCTTTAAAGTCGAGTAAATCACTGTCAAATCTATTGCCAACTATTTCAGAAAGATTTACCACAAGATGGCAGTATTTTCATTCACTCATAGTCTGACATTGAAAGGGAAATAATAGCAATAAAGCTTATTCATTCATAGAAACAAAATGTATATGTTCAATTGGCATGAGGATAAAAACAATGGCAAAAATACAGTTCCCAACAAAAGAACAAGAGATCAATAAACTATGTATCACTGATGCTCAGTTTAAATAATGACTAGCTAACTTTAACTAATAGTGTTGACTTTAGAACTTAAAGGGGTTGTCTCACTACGTTGATTCATCTTACTTCAGTCCTGTTTTCTTGGTTTCAATTTAAATTCAGCGGTGTGTTTACTGGCTTCTACTAGGCTGCAGTAGCTATAGTAACCAGTGCTGGCAGCCTATTAGGAGAGATCAAACAGGTCTGTAGCTATAGCAACCTGAGGAGCTGATGCAGCCCATACAAGAGGGGATATCTAGTAATAGGTAGGACACTGTTAATGGACATATATTGTAGAAGTTGAGGATCTAAAAATGATAAACATGTAGCTTAAATGGAAACTGGATCCCCTAAGACATGATACACATACTATGCCTCTGATGCTTACAGTACATGGTATAAATGAGTGCACCCCCTTTGAACCTAAAGAAATATTTCTGTTTGTATGTCAGAACTATTGCAATTCATTGAAGGATGACTAAACTGTAATTAAACATATACTTAACAACAACTTAGAAAGATATGTCACTAGTATCTACATTAGTATCTACAAAAATAATTAACTATATTGCAAATAATATTACACTCTTGATGAAATAAATAACATATAAATACTTAATATGTTCTGTTACTGATAAGAACTGCTTTGACAAAGCACCCTGGCATAGGGTGTGGAAGTTCACAAAATATCAAACACATCTCTTCTGTTTCACATCTAAAGGACGCCTTTCTAAAGTGCCTTGATGCTTGATAGGGAATGCTTCTTTCAAAATTGTTTAATAGGATTAATAGGGCTGTAACAGGGTGACATATTCATGTTGCCACATAGGGCGACATGTATGAAGCTAGCTGCGTCGGAGCGCACGTTTTCGCCTGATTTCAAGAGAAAGCTGCGCCTCATGTATGTCGGCGCCTGAGGTGCGCTCATACATGTGGTGTAAAGTTCGCCGCACCTCGCCAGTGTGTGAGGCGCAGTGCGGGTCTTAGGCGCAGTGCGGGACTGTGCCTAAGATTCGCTGCCCGACGTAGTGCGATCATACATGCCGTGTAAAGTCCACCGGACCTTGCCAGTTTGTGGGGCGCAGTGTGGGAACTTAGGCGCAGTGTGGTACTGCGCCTAATATTCGCCCTCCGAGGAGGTGCGCTCATACATGCGGTGAAAAGTTCCCTGCGCCTCACCAGCGTGTGGGGCGCAGTGCGGGACTTAGGCACAGTGCGGGACTGCGCCGAACATGTATTCCGAATCGAGACAGGCTGGAAATGAGCGAAAAATCATTAAACATGTCCGTGCGGCATGGAGTATGAATCAAAAAAGCGTTTTTATTACGTGTAAAACATTCTCAGAAAAAGAGCTCCAACCTACTAAAAAAAATACATAAACAAAATCACTTTCCAAAAATCAAGAACGGTGCAACATCAGGAATTTGGATATTGGAAATTGCCGGGAAATACAGTAATTCAAATTCTGTAAGCTCTTCTCATTGGTCGGCATAAACCAGCCAATCAGAATAGGAGCGACAGAGACCCATTGTAACCTATGGAGAAGTATTGACCAATCAAATTCAAAGGCGGGACAGTTCAAAATCAGTAAAAAAAAGGCAGAAAAGAGCTGATTGGTTGAACTAGCGGGGGCTTGGCTATCCCGGCCAATCAGAATAGGAGCGACAGAGACCCATTATAACCTATGGAGAAGTATTAACCAATCAAATTCAAAGGCGAGACAGTTCAAAATACAGTAAAAATGCAGAAAAAAAGCTGATTGGTTGAGCTAGCGGGGGCTTGGGTATCCTGGCCAATTAGAGCGCGAGCTACTTTCTCCCATTGTAGTCTATGGACAGATCAGGTCACTTAAATCTAAGCGCAGTGAGGCATGGAGTATTAGTAAATAAATCGTTTTTATTAAGTGTAAAACATTCTCTGTAAAAGAGCTAAAACCTTCTATAAACAAACATAAATAAAATCCCTAACAACGCGTTTGTCGCCGAGACCAGCGCAACTTCGGGAATTGGGATATTCAAAATTGCCGAGAAGTACAGTAATTCAAATTCTGTAAGCGTTTCTCATTGGTCGGCAGAAACCAACCAATCAGAATAGGAGCGACAGTGACCCATTATAAGCTATGGAGAAGTATGGACCAATCACAGGCAAAGGCGGGACAGTTCAAAATACAGTAAAAATGCAGAAAAGAGCTGATTGGTTGAACTAGCGGGGGCTTGGCTATCTCGGCCAATCAGAGCGCGAGCTACTTTGTCCCATTGTAGTCTATGGCCAGATCGGGGCAATGAAATCTCGGCTCTCAGCGCCGTGCGGCATGGAGTATGATTAAAAAAATAATTTTTATTAAATGTAAAACATTATCTGAAAAAGAGCTGAAACCTTCTATAAAAATAAATCAATCAAATCCCGAACAACGCGTTTGTCGCCGAGACCGGCGCTACATCAGGAATTGCGATATAGAGAATTGCCGGGAAATACAGTAATTCAAATTCTTTAAGCTCTTCTCATTGGTCGGCAGAAACCAGCCAATCAGAATAGGAGCGACAGTGAACCATTATAACCCATGGAGAATTATTGACCAATCAAACGAAAAGGAGGGACAGTTCAAAATACAGTAAAAAAGCCAGAAAAGAGCTGATTGGTTAAGACCAGGTGGCAGATATGAATCCACCAATCATATGTAGTGCGTCTATTTTGAGTGGAGCAAGAAGGGCGCGCTAGAAGGGCGTCCAAAAAGTTATTACTGTCTATGGTAAATATTCTAGTACTGTGATTGGTTGGGGGGAAGAGGGGCTTGTCCAGCTTAGCCAATCAGCGGCTGAGCTACCTACTCATAGAGTTCTATGGGGAAAAGTAATGCAGAGCGAGCTCTGTTTGTCATTGGCCAAGTTAAAAGAGGCGCGGTTATTTGGACCAATGGGAGAGCAAGCGATGCTCTTATGGGTTTTCTAATGCAATCTATAATAAAACTGTACATGGCAGAAATCAAATGATAACACTAATTAAGTTGTACCGATGTGTCTATAAAATTAACAAGAATATGGGGGTAACGAAAATAAAGAAATAAAAATGAATTCAATGAATTCATTTTTATTTCTTTATTTTCGTTGCACCCATATTATTGTTCATTGGCCAGGATTGCCAAGCCCACGCTAGCTCAACCAATCAGCTCTTTCCTGCCTTTTTTTTTTACTGATTTTGAACTGTCCCGCCTTTGAATTTGATTGGTCAATACTTCTCCATAGGTTTTAATGGGTCACTGTCGCTCCTATTCTGATTGGCTGGTTTCTGCCAACCAATGAGAAGCGCTTACAGAATTTTAATTACTGTATTTCCCGGCAATTTCCAAGATACTAATTCCTGATGTTGCGCCGTTCTAGATTTTTGGAAAGTGATTTTTTTTCATGTTTCTTTTTTTTGAAGGTTTGAGCTCTTTTTCTGATAATGTTTTACACCTAATAAAAGCGATTTTTTTAAAATCATACTCCATGCCGTACGGAGCTGAGAGCCGAGATTTCTTTTGCGATCTTCTATATGTTTCCTCTCATGTTCCGTTATCGCTTCACTTCGCCTCCTCCGGCTCGTTTAGACCAACATCAACTAGGTCTGCCTGTCGGAGCTGGCGAGCGCTGCACTGCGCCGCACTTTTCCGACCCGCGATCATGCATGCCTCGGAGTATACGAATGAGCCGCGTCCCGCCCCAGAACGCCCACACCGCGCCCATTACACGCCCCTTCATGTTAGGCGCAGCCGAAAGTGGCAAAGGCTGCGCCTAACATCACATCCCTGCATCCGACAGGGGATTCGGATCGGTGAGCCGCAGTTTTCGCCAGAAAACAGGCGCAACTCCCGATCATACATGTCGCCCATAGTCTCCAAAAAAATGGGAATCTCGCAAGAGAACAGAGAGTGACTTTTGATCACTATATTTGCTATTTTGCCATAGGCAAACGTGAACTATATCAGTTCTCTATCTGTAAAACACTAAAACATAACTTTTATTATGTATAACTCTTAACCTCTATACACACTATTTAAAAACCTGATTTCTAACCTCACCATTTAACCCTTTCTACTTCTGAAAGAAGGAATAGCTCCTTTTCTATTATCAAGTCTGGTGGAGCACCACCTATTAACAGGAAAGCCTTATATATACAGCAATTTACTAGCTCCAGTAAGGGATCCCAAGCCTCCTACTTGGGCAGTCGTCCCTAATCTCATGGACACAAAACAAATAAGGCCCCCTTGTGACACTGTCTGCAGCAGGTGACACTTCTAGACAGAGGTGAGAAATCACAATTTAAAACGTCATGCCTGACCTCCCCGACATGTTTCACCAGCTTACCTGGCTTCATCAGAGGTTAGAGGTCCGGTCACATGTGGTCTAAGCTCACTTTCTTTTATGTCATGTTAGGTACACACACTATTCAGGAGCTCACAAAATAGCCATCAGAGAATCCACAAAAACCCACTCCCTCTTCCGCTCTCCTGCACGCACACTCATAATATGTGCTGCTACTGCTGCCACCATGCTCCCATAGACATCAAACCTCAGACAAATTCGCCATCTCCATAACGGGCTTGCGCCCTATCTTACCATGCTGCCCGCGCCCACGTACTGTATCAATGGACATTTCTGCCCTGACTGTGATGGACTTCCGTCCCATTTCTCTCATATTATTGCCTCTGCGTGGCTCACCTAGAACGGACTAAGCAGAATAGGTGTTACATTCCACAGCACACTACCAGCTTTATCAGCTACCATAAACCCCTTCTCCTCCGTGTATAATATGCATATTCATTGGGAATATATATTCCATTGTACTGTACACTATTGTCATATTAACTTCCCATAAAGCACTTCTTCTTTATATCTAATATACATATTCATTTTAATAAAGCTGCAAGCCTTATTAAATACATATTCCATTGTACTGTACACTATCGTCTTAGTCTATTCCCATAAACCCCTTCCTTTTAATGTAATATAATAATTTAAATTTTTAAAAAAGCTGCAGGGCCCCATTTTGGGTTAGGGCCCGCCCCCCCTCGGCCAGTTTTTCCCCCCCTTTTTCCCCCCTTTAAAAATTTTTTTTACAGGTCACCCCTCGGGCCCCCTAATTCATTATTTACAAAGGGAGCATGCAAAAATATTTGTATATTCCAAAAATTTTTTTATTGTACTGCATTTCATCTAAACTCCCTTATTCTATTAAAATTAGCACCCAAAATTTAACGAAAAAGAGCAGAAACAAAAATCAAAACATATTGAATATATACATGAATAGATTTGTTTTTTCTACTCCCGGGGTGGGGGCTCCCCCACAACAAGCGAGTGCTTTTAAATTATAAGAAACAAACTGCCAACAAACCCTACATGCAAAAACAATATACATAAACCCCAAATTTTTTTTTTTAGAAAACCCTGGCTTCACGTGGGTCAATTTCCATATCATTACAAAACACAGGGAGAATTTAGGGAAAACAGGAGGGAGGGGGGGGTAGGAGGGGATGGGGGGGAGGGGAAAAAAAAAAAAATATTGGGGAAATTTATGCTTCAAAAGTTTATATATTCAACCGTTTCTATATCCATTGACCGTACTTTAAACACATATAAAAAAAGTTTCTTCAAAAAAATAGATTTTTTTGTATTACCGTAAAATCCCCCTTTTTCGTTTCCCAAATTTATTGGGGGGGCACAGCACCCTTTTGGGGATAGACCGGGGCCTTCGGGGGGCGGACACTAGGCGGGACCAAAGCGTCGGGGCCCCCCCTGGGGGCTATATCCCTCCCGCTGATGCCAGGCTGATCAAATTGGGTTTCAAAAAACCTTTGGGCCGAGGGGGAAAAGGGCAAAAAAAGACCCACCCACCCCTGAAAAAAAGACTATAAAGGGTTTGGGAACCCCGTGTCCCCCCAAAGAAATTTTTTTAAAAAGAGAAAGGGGGTTTTTTGGTAAGTAAAAAAATCAATTTTTTCGCCCAATCATTCAATTTGGGGGGCACAGCACCTTGGGGGTTCCAATAGTTGGGCCAAAAGGGTGGGGAAAAAAAAACTAAAAAGGGAAAAAAAAACGCCTTTGCAGTGAAAGCTTAAGCAAATGCTGCCTGAAGTCCTTTTCGGGGGAGGCTTGCAAACAAACCGAGCCAAGGGACGTATCTGAAGAACTTAAAAAAAAGTATGGGCTGAAGGCCCCGGTGGGGCCCCTTTGACACCTGCAACGCTAAGCCTGGGTGCCGGGAACCGCCCAGGAGGCGCCAAACCCCTCCAAATGGAGGGGGGCATAAACCGGGAAACCCGGGAAAGGGATCCCCCTTTGACGATAGGGGTTTTCCCAAATTTGAGGCCGGGTCCAGCTGGCAAAGTGGGTTTGAAGGGCCCCCAGGCCCCCCTGCCGGCCCGCCCCGGGAAAGCCCAAAAACAGCTTCCAAGCCCCCAAAAAGCCCCCCGTGACAGAGAAAGGGAATGCGAACCGGGCCCCCGGGCCACTTTCCCAAAAAATGCAAGCCCCTCCCCGTGGATGAAGGGCCAAGGGGAGAAAAAAAGGGAGAAAATAATTTCCCCATTTAAATTGGGGAAACGAATACACCCACCTTTTTGGGGGAAACCCAAGGGGGGGACACCCCAAAACAAAACCCAAATAAAAAAAAAAAAGGAGATATTTTCTATGAAGAACCGCCCTTTCCCGGCACCCCGGTGGATGGAAGTAATGGCCACCCAAAAAAGCCACCTTTTCCCAAAAAAGCAAACGGGAGGGGGATCTCCCGTAAGGGGGGCTCAAAAAGGGGAGAACTCATGGCCTTTAAAAAACAAATTCAAGTCCCCCCGGTTTCGTTTCCTACGAAAACCGGAGGGAAAAAAAATTCGCGACCCCCTGCAAAAAAATTTTTTAACCCGCACGCAGGGGGTAGCTTTCGCTGAAACAAAACTGAAAAGGGCAGAAATCCCGACCCTTCAGGGGGAAACAGGCGGGGCCCGACTCCCGCGGTTGGGAAAAAATTTGGAAAAAGCGCCCCCCCCCCGTGGTCGATAGTCGTCCAACTGAGGTGGTCGGACAACGCGTTTTCTACCCCTGGGATGAAAACGGACTGTTCCACCCAGCGAAGAATCCCCGCAGTTTCCTGAAAAACCGCCCGACTTCTGGTGCCGCCCTGGTGATTTAGATAGGCGACTGCCGTAGCATCGTCGGACAGGATCCGAACTGGGGGCCCCCGACTCATCGGGGCCCAGTGAAGGAGTGCCCAAAATAAAATGTCCCGGAGCTCCAGAACATTGATCTGGAGACCAAATTCGCTGAGAGTCCAGCGGCCCTGGGTCGACCAGGAGCCGAAGGCGGCGCCCCACCCTGATGCACTGGCATCATTGTGATGACAACCACCGGGGGCAGGAACAACTTCCCCTGATGCAACGCAGGGGAACTTAGCCACCAACCCAGGTCGGCCCGCACCCGGCCCGTCCCACCTGGCTTGGATCGCCCGCTGCAGATAAGCGTCCTTGATGCCTATGGCGGCCAGGAACTCGTACTGCTCTTGTGAGGCAATCACCGACCGGAGTGATTCCATGCGAAACCCGGGAACCTGAATGAACCAGTTGGGCCCCTTGAGATCCAAAACTGGTCTCACCAAGCCGCCGCATTCTTTGGGGACCATAAACAGGTTTGAGCAGAACCCCAGAAATCGCTCGGACTCGGGGACGAGCACAATCACCCCCTGAAGACGTAGGGTGCGGATTGCCCGAAAAAAAGGCCGACGCCCGGATTGGAGAGGCGGGTGTGGAGGAAGAAAAAAAAAAACAAACCGTGTCGGGGGGACCGACCTGAAACAAATTTGTAATCTGCCGAAACGACTCTGCGCACCCAGGAGTCGTCGACTAGAATCTGACAGATCTCTCGGAACTGCAGGAGAATGCCCCCCACCCGGGACGGACCTTCCAGTGGGGGCAGACCCTCAGACCGACTTGGCCGGCGGGCCCTCGGGCGGTCTGCGAGACCGCCAGGATGACGCTGGTCTGGCTGAGGAATGGTCTGCTCTCGGAGAGCAGGGGGCCTTCCCTGCGGCCAGCTTGTACGTAAAGTTCCGAAAGGACTGAATCCGGGCGTGCTGCTTAAGCGAATGCCGCCGGGCCGGCCGACTCTGAGGGAGGAGCGTGCTACGACCCCCTGTGGCCTCTGAAATTAATTAATCCAAACGTTTTCCAAAGAGTTTACCGCCGGAAAACGGAAGCGCCACCAATAACATCTTGGAGGCTGCATTCGCAGACCAAGACCTCAACCACAGGGAGCGGCGTACGGCCACCACATTGGCCGATACTTTGCCACTAAACGGGCTGACTCAAGCGAAGTGTCGCACAGGAATTTCCCGTTTGCACCTGACAGCTGAGAAGCGAGACTTAAACCCTTCTCTGTGAAAGGCTCCAGCTAAACAGACCCTGCTGCAGCTGTTTTAGCCCAGATCATGCAAGCTTTGCTGACCCATGAAGCCGCAAACGCAGGTCGCAGTGCTGCCCCGCCACCTAAAAGGGGGACTTACAAAAAACATCAAGACGCCTTTTCAGTGCCATCACTAAGGACTGCCGCTTTCCCAGACAGGGATAACGTAGATTTGAGAGCCGTGAGACTGGGCGCTCCACCGATGGGACCCCCGACTACTTTGTCCCCGGATTCCTCTGGGGAAAGGGGCAAAGCCATTAAGCCGTCTGCTAGGAAACACAAAGCCTGTCAGGATGGTTTTTCCCTTCCCTGGCAATCAAACCCTCAAACCTCTTCCTGAGAGGCTGAGACATCATCATCCTTCACATGAAGGGAGTCTCTGACAGCCCGTATCAAGGCTTGGACCGCTGCTGCCATTCCATCCTCTCTGTCTGGTTCAGCGTCAGAGGAGTCCCCACTTGAAGCCGCCGAGTCCCGGCTTGGAGCGTCCATCTCCACACTGACCGTCAGAGAGAGCTCAGGTGTGAGCGAGGGAGAGCGAGATCTAACCCTCTTACGCAAGCCCTCCGTACGGGCTGCGCCGGGTGCTGGACCCTGGGAGGTGCTGGGCTGGGCAGCGAGCAGCGACGGCATGCGCTCTATAGCTGTAACCATAACCTGAGACAGTCTGGACAGGTCACCCACAGCTAGAGAGGCCACAGACTCCTGACAGGAGGGGTCGGACCCCACGGTGGTCGGCTGAGGGGCAGTGCAAAGGGCACATAGGGCACTGGGCTGGCCGCAAGAGAACTTCTTGTGGCAACAGGCGCAAGCGAAATAAGTCGCCACCGCTTTGGATGTGGAGGGCTTTATCCCCTCATCCTTGGACAGGGACATGGCTGCAAGGTGCGTGGGGCAGGGATCAGTGGCCCAGAACAGGCCAACTTACCACCCCAAGGTGCTGTGTCCTCCTCAGTAGCCAGGAGATGCAGCAAAGAGTCAGGACCGCCGAACGCCGGAAAATGGCATTTAGGCTCCGCCCCCAACACAGGCCCGGGCTGCTGGAGGTCCTGCCCCATCCTGGGAGGGGCCCAGACCCACTTGGGACCGCCCCGTGGCGGCACAGGCTCAGGAAAGGGCGCGGCCTAGTTGCGGGCTAGGCGCGGCCTAAGCCTCCGGAAGCTAAATGTGAACGCGCAGCCGCGGCCCGCATGCGGTCCAGCCGTTGGAACGCCGCGGAAGCGGGTAAGGAGCACCTGCAGCCCCATGGGAGGACCCTCCAGCAGCCGATGCCAAGCTACCACGCGCAGCATCGTGGCGATAACGCTGTGATACCGCACGGTTGCCAAAATAGCGGCGCAGCAAGCCAAACCTGCCCTGCTGCCTAGCGCCAGCAATAGTAAGGCGGGGGAATGTGCCCCCGTCTCTGAAACGCCAGCTCGCCGGTGCAAAACGCCGCTGGGGACAAACACTTAACCGGACGATGACGCAGCGGGCTAACAAGCCCGCTGCCCAGTGCCAACTCCGCTAAGCGGGGGAAACGCGCTCCCCCACTGGGAGACCCCCAATACCGGGGGAAAAGGGCAATGCTGTGGGGCCGCAGGAAAACGGAAGTTCTACGGCCACCCAACCGCATAAAAGGAAAAAAAACCCGACCACCCCCAAAACAGAGGAGGTCGGGGTACTCACCAATCGACGTCTTCAGGCGTCGCGGCATCACCCCTTCGGTACCATGCACCCAGAGGTAAGGCTACCGGAATCCGTAAAAGGCCGCGGAGGCGGCAGGTGGGGACGGGTGAGCGGCGGGGAGGAAGACCAGCCAGCTAAAGAACTGACTGGGTTCCAGACGCCCTCAGGGGGGACAGCGTCACGGTACGACTATGCGTTGATGGCCCCCCTGATAGGTGAGAGCCAGGGGCTCGATGACCTTCCAACGGGTGAGAGCCGGGCGCTCGATCACCTTCCTTCAGGTGAGAGGTGAGAGAAAAATAAACTCTGCAGAGCTGCAGAGCAGCGTCTGCCTCCTACAGACACTAGGCTGAAAACTGATCAGCCTGGCATCAGCAGGAGGGATATAGTCCACCGGGGCGGGCCCGACGCGTTTGGTCCGCCTAGTGTCCGCCTCCGAAGGCAACGGCCTATACCCAAGGTGCTGTGTCCCCCAATGAATGATTGGTGAGAAATTATTATATAGGGAATCAGCAAGGTTAAATAAATGCTGAAAATGAAAAGGCTTCATTTAGGCCTTTAGGTTTCAATGTATTGAGTCTGTATATTCATCTTGCCTCTTCCTGACACAAAACTACATCCAGATCGCCCTTTCCTTCCCCTAGCTTATTCACACAGATGCCCCAGAAGTTAAGCACCTCTATTTCACCATTATGTACTTCCAAAATGTGTCTCGCTAGGGGACTGTCACCTCTAGTTTTAATAGTTCTCAGTTGTCTCGAGATCCGACGACGAAACTCCAGTATGGTTTTTCCCACATAGATCTTGTGGCAAGTACACATAGCCCCATAAATCACCCCTCTGGTTTTACAATTGATGAATTGTCTTCTCTCAAATCTTCTCTTATCAATGGGATTAACAAATTCTTTCGTTTTCCATATGAATGGACAGAATGAGACAGAATGAACAGTTGCCACAGGGATATGAGCCTACCACCGGAGACTGTAACCATGTTTTTTTGCCATCCCCCTCAAAATGACTATGCACAAATTCATCCCTAAGATTTTTTCCTTTTCTATAAGTGACACTAGGATATTTAGGATTTTAAACCCCAGAGGGAAAACTTGGATCTGCCCTCAAAATGTGCCAATGTCTTCTAAGTATACCCCTCATTTCATTGGATTGGCTCTATCATCAAAGGTGCCTATACAACGAATTAAATCATTTTTTCCTTCTTCTTTTTTACTGATTAATAAATGTCCTCTGTCACTAGTCAAAGCCCTGTTAAACGCCTTCCTCAAATATTTTTTGGGATAACCCCTTGCCCGAGTACGTGCAGATCCAGTATTCTCTGAGGTGATTCCTAAATATCCTAGTGTCACTTATAGAGGAGGAAAAAATCTTAGGGATGAATTTGTACATAGTCATTTTCAGGGAGATGGCAAAAAAACATGGTTACAGTCTCCCGGTGGTAGGCTCAATCCCTGTGGGGAACTGTTCATTTTGTCCATGCATATGGAAAAATAAAGAATTTGTTAATCCCATTGATAGGTAAAGATTTGAGAGAAGACAATTCTTCAATGTAAAAACAGAGGGGTGATTTATGGGGCTATGGGGTACTTACCCCAAGTCTATGTGGGAAAAAACATACAGGAGTTTCGTGTCGATTCAGAGACATCTGAGTACTAATTAAAATAGGGGATGACACTCCCCTAGCAAGACACATTTTGGAAGTACATAATGGTGAAATAGAGGTGCTTAAATTCTGGGACATCTGTGTGAAAAAGCTAGGGGAAAAAAGGGCGATCTGGATGTAGTTTTGTTGAAGGAAGAGGCAAGATGGATATACAGATCAAAAAATTGAAACAAAAGGCTAAAAAAGGTTTTCTTTTTCAGCCTTTATTTATTTTGCTTTTTCCCAATTTTAAAAATTTTTGGAGAAACATGTATTGTGTTTAAATTTTAGGGTTCAGTGGTAAGCACGGTTAAACACATGACATAGAAGCATCAGATTTAACATATGTTTTTTTTTCCCCCCCCCCATTTCCCCCTTCCCCCCCCTCTCCCTCCCCCTTGCTCCTCTTTTCCCTGTGTTTTTAATGATGATGGGTTTTGTACGTGAACCCAAAGGGTTTCTTTTTAACAAATTGGGATGTAGAAATTTTGTTTTGTGCATGGGGGTCGTTGGCAGCTGAATCAATGATATATGCACTGGTTGTTGTGGGGGACGAGGGGAGTAATTATATCTATTCATGTTTATTCATTAATGTATAGTTTTAATTTTTTTGCCTGCTGCGTTTGTTTTGTGCTAACTTTAAATACAATATAGGGGTATAGTGGTATCAGATAAAAAAGCGTCTGAAGATACAAATGTTTTTGCATACTCCATATTTTTTTGCTCCCATTGTGATGAAATGAATTGGTGGTGCCGTGACCTGTAAGAAGAATTTTTAATGGGAAGGTGGGGGGTAAATGCAGGAGGGGGGGGGCTAACCCTTTTGGGGCCCTGCAGCTTTTTTTAAAATGAATATGTTATTACATGAAAGGGGAAGGGGTTTATGGGAATAACTAAACGATAGTGTACGTACAATGGAATTGTATTTAATAATTTGCGTTTATTAAAATGAATTGTATTTTTAAAAAAAAAGGAAAGGCTTTTGGGAAAAATATGAAAATAGTGTACAAAAATGGAATATATATTCCCCAAAGAATAGATATTAACACGGAGGGAAGGGGTTTTTGGGAGCTTAAAGTGGTAGTGAGCTGTGGAATGTAACACCATTCTGTTAGTCCGTTCTAGGTGACCCCCAGAGGCAAAAACATGAGGAAATGTTAGGAATCCATCACAGTTTAAAAGGGCAAGGAAATTTCATTTATACAACGTGGGCGGGGCGCATGGAAAATTTGGGGCAAGCCCATTATGGGATGGGAAATTTGTCGAGGTTTGTGTCTTGGGGCAGGTGGCAGCTAGCAGCACATATTATGGGTTTTCGTGAGGTTAGCGGGAAAGGGGGAGTGGGTTTTTGTGGATTTTCGATGGTAATTGGGGAGCACCCGAATAGGTGTGTATCTAAAAATATATAAAAAAGGGAAATGGGTTTAAACCCTGTGAACGGACCTCTAACCCCTGATGAAGCCAAAGGGTTTGTTGGTGAAAATGTGGGGGAGGTCGGCAAGACGTTTTAAAAATTTTGATTTCTTCCCCGTTAGAAGTGTCACCTGCTGCAGACGGTGTCACAATGGGGCCTTATTTGTTTTGTGTCCATGAGATTAGGGACGACTGCCCAAGTAGGAGGCTTGGGATCCCTTACTGGAGCTAGTAAATTGCTGTATATATAAGGCTTTCCTGTTAATAGGTGGTGCTCCACCAGACTTGATAATAGAAAAGGAGCTATTTAAATAGTGTGTATAGAGGTTAAGAGTTATACATAATAAAAGTTATGTTTTAGTGTTTTACAGATAGAGAACTGATAGAGTTCAAGTTTGCCTATGGCAAAATAGTAAATATAATATTCATGTTGCGGAACGTCTCGGACCAAGTGGTACAATCCCAGATTTCAGAGCTGGTTTTTTTTTCCCAGGCTGTCAGAGGTATGCCCTAAATCCTCATGTTGCAACTGGATGTGCATGTTTGGCACTAAAATACAGATGCAACCTATGCTGCCTGCCCCACCAATTAGTCTTAGGCATGCAGCCTACAAGACATCTGGGAAAAGTGTCCCAAAGCAGGCGTCACTGTATCAGTAGCCAGAGAAGCTAGCTGCTTGGCGGAGGAACATGGAGAGTTGAGTTTTATTTTTATTTTTTTGCAATTAGCATGAAGTCACTGTTGAGATTGGGAAGGCACTACCTACTTGGGATGCTAACTATCTACCCTTTGTATTAGGGTCCCTATCTAATGAAAGCTCTACCAAGCTGTCTTAACTACTGGGAGCCCTACTAACCAACCTAATGGGGGCTCTTCCTATGTAATGATGGGCCCTACCAATCTATCTATGTACTAGAGGGCTTATGTATCTATAATACCTGATGGTTATACTCATATTAGACTCCTAAGACCAGTGTGTGATTGGAGATTGCTTAAATGACAATATTTTGTACATAAGTACTAAAGTATATTGTGTAGTGATTACTCATACAAGTATTGGTATTGCCACATCTGTAAAATTCCTATCAATTAAAATAAAAAGTGTCTTATTCTGAATGGCGAGACCCATAAAAAAATACAATGAATTGTGTTTTTGTTGACCACCTAATTTCCCCAACAAATATAAAATAGTCAAAAAGTTTCATGTAACTCTAAATAGTGCCCAAAAAAACTACCAGTCACCTTGCAAAAAATTAGCCCTCATGCAGCTCTATTGAGGGAAAGATAAGAAGGTTATTGGTCTAATAAAATTACGATCAAAGCAAATAAAAAAAATATATATTTTTTCACAAGAAGTAAAATGTAATGAAAACTTTAGATACAGCTGGTATTGGTGGAATGCTGCTGACCCAGAGTAAAGATAAAATATCACTTATGCTGCCTTTTAGAATCTCCACTGACCCCCAAAAATGTATTTATTTTTTTGGGGAGGGTACAGAATCTTTGGCTGTATAGGGCCTCGAAATTCCTGATGGTGGCCCTGATTTCAATGTAGGGAACACGGGGGATATGTACAAAAAACTGTCTAGGTCTAACACTTTCTTTGTTGCCCATAGCATACATGTTTCTCACAATTTACAAAATACAATATGTAAAATTTGTGCTTCATGGTTTTTGAACAAAATGCAGATCAAGGTTTCTTGATTAGTACGGACATGCCTCTTTGGTAACTGATAAACCTGAATTGCTAGAACAATACTTCTATCAAATAGGAAACCTAAATAATTTTAATTTGTAAAAAGAAATTGCTAAACTTGTTAAGCTGTAGAGATGATGTCCGCATGTATGCAATGTACTATACTGTATAAGGACGGACATTTATATGGAAAATTTCAAGCATACTCACAATTAGTTCAAATGACGTATGTATTCTACAAAAAATTCTGGTTAGAGAATACAACCTTTTCAAAACTTTTTTACAATAAAAATGCTTGTAACCATGTAAAGTGATAGTAGAATGTATTTCTTATCCTGTAGATATATCAAAAAAGTGTAATATAACCATTCTATGTTTTGATGAAAAGTGGTGTCAACAAAGTAAGTCATTATATACCAGAGGTCATGGTGATGCATTTAACGTGAAGTGTTAATCCAAATACATTAGAATGTCTCTACTTACCATATTGAGCTTTAGTGAAGGTTCCTGCTACAGTTTTACAAGAGGAATTATCACCCCCGCATACACCACATTTATCTTTTCTTGCTTTGGAATTTAAAACATGGTCACAGCCCGCTTGCTAAATGAAAAATAAAACTGATTTAATGCCGAAAATATCACATAAATGGACCTCAAGTAATCGGTGCTAATTGCTCTACAAAACAAATCACTATAGTGGTTAAACTAGTCTAGCAACAGTTGTAAAACACAATGGAGAAAATATACTGCTAACACTATGCAGTAAATGGGATGTCCCAAGAGAAAGTATAAATGTACTCTGTTAGATAACGCTAAACATTTTCATGTATATCTATTATTTATTTATTTTATCTCCGCCTTCCATAAGCCACAGCTATTTCCTTTTTCGTTAACTATGAGGGTTTGTGTTTTGTAATGGCATTATTTGGCTCACCATACAATTCACTGTGGAACCCAAAAAAATTATTTGTAGTTTGGAACTGGAAAAAAACAAAAAGTTTACCAAGTGGTATAAATGACGTTATCTTTATTCAGTGCAATTCCGGCAATAACAATTTTAATATGATTTTCGTTATGCTGTAACTTTAAAAAAAATAAAAACTTTTTTCTAAATCTGCTTTGTATCACCATTTTCTACGACCAATAACATTTTGTTTTTCAATGGTTAACCTGCATGATATCTTATTTTTTCTGAGGCAAGCTGTAGTTTTATTGGTAACAATTTAGGGTATATTTAACTTTTTGATCACTTTTTATCCTAGTCTTTCTATAAGGACGGATAACCAAAATGACTGCAAATCTGTTGTTGTTTTTACCCCAAATTTACTGTGTAAAGTAGATAACATGATAATCATGAAAATGTTTTTTACACACTTTACTTTTTTATAGCAGTATTTACTGGTAAAGCGAACATTTTATGAAACTGTACTAATATTTATGACAATATACAACATGTATTTCACTTTATTTTCATACCCTGCATAATCCTTGAACACAAAGGTCATCAGTTTCAGGACCGCAGGGTGTGCCATCTGTAACTCTGTCCTTCAGCTGGTAATAGGATGATGTCCCAGAAACACGACAAAACAGCTTGCACCGATCTTTCATTAGGACTGTACAAATAATAATGTATTCTCTGTTACTGTGAAGTCTCTGCTTCATGTACCTTCATTCAACTATGGAGATGAAAAATACACAATTTATACTTACTGCCACTGTATTTCGGGATCCACCGCACACTGGTCGTAAGACCATTGATGTTAAAATGTTTGCCATCAAATTGAGAACACTGCATCTCTCTAAAATCTTTCTTTCCTTTGGGACAAGAATCAGTGTTACAAGACCGGAATTTCATCCTTCTTCCCACACAGTATTTTCCTCCATTTCTTGGCCTGCAAAAATTTGCAGTAAAAAAGTAATATAAAGTTTACATTACCTAACCTTCACATTACCTAGCCTTCACAGTTTTAAGAGTGTCCTGAAAAAACATCTTCTTAGGCAGGCCTACCAAGATCCCTAATTGCTAACCCACACCTTCTATCACACACATCTGTCACTCCCTACACTAGGGCATTCTCAGGCACTTATCTGTATATAGATGTACTGTTGGCATTATATAAATAAAGATTACTACTACTACCTAACATATTGAGCCCAGTAAGAAAAAAAAAAAAAAAAACTGTTTTTTCACAGTCAATTTCAAAGTTTATGTACTAATAAAATGAAACATTGGACAATTTCATTCATGGCTTTTAAGCAAAGCAAAAGTTGATATAGATGCTGCCCAAAATTTTAAAATTTTGCTTCTTAACAAAAGAGGGGGATTCTTTTTCCTTTAAAAGGGCTAAACAAATTTGGGAATGGATTTTAATACATGCCGTTTAAGGGGGGATTGAACTTTCCAAAAAATTCCAAGAACTTTTTTGGCATGGTGGTTATATGTTCTTTCAATGGGGGATTCCCCAAAATGCACATTCCCTCAAGTCAAAAAAAATGTTTAAAAGTTTTGCCAAAAGTAATATGTGTTAAAAAGTGTTTTGCACTTGCTCAGTAGAAGGAATCATATTGTTGGAGAAAATAAAGATGCCCCATTCAATACTTTTAAAAAAGATAATCCTTTAACGCTCCATCAATTTAAAAATTTAAAATTTTTTTTTGGGCAGACTAAAACACAACAACAAAAAAAAATTCCCCCCCTTTTAAAATCGGGGGACACCCGGGTTTTTTTTAGAAGCCTTACCTATGGTAGACCCAAGGGCATTTTAAATGGAAAAAAAAATCTTGGTCTAAGACTTTCTTTGTTGCCCATAGCAACCAATCAGAGTGCCCCTATCATTTTTTCAGAGCACTACAGAAAGTGAAAGGGGAACTCTGATTGGTTGCGATGGCCAACAAAAAAAGTCTTAGACCAAGACAGTTTTCATACATGTGGCCCATTATGTCTCTGTACAAAAGAGAGTCATAATATGGCTTTGTGCATAAGCCCCGAGTACTCTATTTGCACACTTATTTGAGCGTATTTTGCTGAATGTATAACCTGTCTTTTGCTCTAATATATCGATCAAATCATAAAATCAGTTGGACAAACCTTCAAATAGCGTTCAAATTAATTTTGCATATACTATTCTGTTGTGGACATTTTTCTACTGTTTCCAACTATTCGCTTTCAAAAATGAAAGACTAAGCAATGAGACATATCAATATAATTAGCAAAAATGAGAAAAATCACAAAATGATAGTCATATTTTTTCTTCCTATGCTCCTCTAGGCAAAAGCTCAATAGCTCTTATTATTTTTATTATTCATTTTGGACAGAAGCAATATTTACATGAATATATGAGTTTACTCAGTTCAACAGCTTACTCGGGTTGATTGCAATATCTAACAGATGTTTTGATTCCACCACCACAGCTTCTTGAACATGAAGTGAAAGGTTCCCAGGGACCCCATTCACCATCCACAGAACGGGTATTCGTCACTTTGTCTACACAAAGGCCACGATGGCAATGCTATATGATAAAAAAGTTAAAATACAAATATAGTATTAAAAAGATAAGAGAAAATACTAAAAAAAATGTCAAAAGCTGCTCATTAATCCATTAATTTAAAAATGCGTTTTACCTCTTATAACCAGCCCCACATTGCAAGCTTTTAAAGGGGTTGTCTCGTTACAGCATTTGGCAGCCGTTTATGCTGGTTGCCAAGCAGAGCTTGTGAAATGGAGGGGCGTGTTTATCCTCCAAGAAGGGAGCATTTTCTCTCTGCAGATATGCCCTCAAATTGTGCACGTGAGGATTTATTCTGTGTGAGCTGGGGGAAGGGAGAGATTCTCAGCTGTCATTGGAATTATTGGAAGTGAAAAGCTAAGTGTAACTCGATAGTGTATATCCAAATTTCTCGCTCTCTCTACATACTTTCTAACTAAAATGGGCATTTGACATTCAGGACTCTGTGTGAGACAGAGAGAAAAAAAATCATCCATCTTTCCCACTGATATATCCTGCAGATTATTACACCTCTACAGATCTGCAGAACAAAACTATACGCTTTATCTGTTTGTGTTTACTTGGGACTGCAGATCTGTGTCCCAAAATTGTTTTACGTGGGATTGTACATGATCTCTCTCTCTCTGCTGCAGGACCTCTGATTGCAGTCAGTGAATGACAACCTGTCCTGCACAACTCATTGCCTCAGCTGCTGCAGGACCTCTGATTGCAGTCAGTGAATGACAACTTGTCTTGCACAGCTCATTGCCTCAGCTGCTGCAGGACCTCTGATTGCAGTCAGTGAATGACAACTTGTCCTGCACAGCTCATTGCCTCAGCTGCTGCAGGACCTCTGATTGCAGTCAGTGAATGACAACCTGTTCTGCACAGCTCATTGCCTCAGCTGCTGCAGGACCTCTGATTGCAGTCAGTTAATGACAACCTGTCCTGCACCTCTCTCTCTCGCACGCTTCTGCTTGAACATACGCCCCTCCTGCGCGTTCCCGTCCACGACCTGTTCACTACATCTCTTTAGCCTGCGTGTTCTCGTCTGCGACCTGGGCATGACACAACTCAGCCGACAGTCAGTAATGCTTTAGCTGGGCGTAACCTGACCTGGGCTCAAACACCATTGCTAAGCATAAATAAAGCAGCCCGTTCTCTTAAACCATAGCACTTTGTTAATGGTAACTAAAGACGTACATGCTTAGATTTTTGGTCCCCTCATTTTAAACTATGATCTTTGTAGTGAGACAACCCCTTTAAAGTGTATAGTATCACCAGATTCCTTCTCTTACTCACTAGGATATCCAACTGAGTTTATAATTTTCTTTCATAACAGAGATCAGCCAATTGCTGCATGTCAGGGGTTGCTGCAGGTAAAACATAGCATTGTATTCTGATCACTGAAGTGGTTGTCTGTTCTGGCTTAAAGTGAATCTGTAAGGTGGTATATGCTGCCCTATCTGAGAGCAGGCTGTAATAGCAGGAGAAAAGCTGAGCTCTGTGATAAATAGGTTTATATCATTTGATGCAGAATTTCTGATTAAAAAGGAGAAAATCTTAAAGAGGTTGTACCAGGATAGAAAACTATGGCAAATCGTTAGGATATGGCACCATTTTCTGATAGATGTGTGTCCCACCTCTAGGACCTAACACAGCTCTCCCTTTTATTCTGTGGAAGTTATGAGCAGAGCGGTACACACTGCTTGGCAGCACTCGGAACTACCATAGAACAGAATGAAGAGTGACTGCGCAAGCGTGACCAGCTTTCCGGTCTGTGCTGTGACTTTTAACCATGATTTTCGATTGTGGCAAAACCCCTTTAAATGTAACAGAAAGTCCTGCTGATCCCGCTGATTGACAGTTTGCTCTGTACACAGTTATACAAGGAAAAGCTGTCAATCACTGTATTTGAGTATGGTAGGCAGGACTTCTACTGTATTTTAACAAATCATATCAGAATTTACTCTGCTTTTTACTCAGAAGTCCTACTTCAAATCATATAACCCTATATTTCATATAACTCAGCTTCTCTCCCTCTGTCACATGCTACTCTCAGATAGGGCAATAAAACCATTAACCCTTTTAAAATCTATTAAATAAGAAAAATGAATTGAGAAATTTCATCAAATAGCCCTATGTAAAATTATACCCTAACAAAAACCTTTTTTTCTGATCTCAAAAATAGAAATCGCCCCAATAAAAAGGGCCGTCCCCCCCTGACTGAGCCTAAAAACTAACCCTGCCCCTAAAGATACATTCTTAATATGAAAAAAAAGAAAACACCTGCTCCCGTAAAGATTGACAAACCCCAAAAGTAAGCTCTTCGAAAAAAAGCGTGAAACACAGTTGACATACCCAGCACAATATAACTTTGATGTTCAATAAACTATGAATTGATAACCGTCCCATTTGGGAAGATATACATGAATACCTTTAAAATGTTATTCCAAATATTCCAACGCGTTTCCCAGCCCCTATCATGTGACTGGTTTCATATGGGAATATATTCGTTGAGGGACAAAAAGTACGAAACATTTTTTTCGCACAAATAAAAACAAGATAGTTAGCTCATAACTATAACATCTCACGTTTCACCTTGAATTGGAGAAAACAGGGCTTGTAAGAAAAAGAGGAACGGGCCATATAAGGCCATGTAAGAAAATGCTACTTATTACTGAACAGGTCCAAACGCACCCTTTAGCAATTAAAAATCCTGTTAGATTTTCCAAGTTTTCTCTATTCATCTTAAATAAAAGGAGTGCAAATTACCGAAGAATACCAGTATACTTAAAGGGGATACAAGCTATAATATTGGAATATTTATGCTAAGTAGATTTGATAAATTGTTACCCTTTACGGGAAAAACAATCAAATCAAAAATATTATTGAAAAATATACACAATTTTCTGTTGATTAATTTCACAAATTTTTTGTTTGCTACATTTAGGTATATGTGTTTTTCTTTTTTTCATTAGATGTACTAGGGACAGGGTTAGTTTTGTTCCAGTGTGGGGCGCCTTATTGGGCGATTTCCATTTTTTGGGCAGACAGGGCTTTGATAGGTATTTTGAGGGTGTCTTTTTGTTTCTTTCTCAAATTTTTATTTATTTTTTTTTAAAAGTTATGTTTTATGTTCTTTTTCTAGGTGTTATACCCGTGTTGTTTTTGGGTTTTAAAATTTTATTTTACCAGAACTTCTTTTCTGATATCAAGGGTTTTCTCACCTTAATCTGCTTAAATAGAGTACATGGAGTGTTTGTTTATTCAGTGGGTAATATAAACCACTTGACAGGTCCTTTTAAAGAATCTTTTACATAGGATGATTATCAACCAAATGAACGTTGTGAACATTTTCATTCAAAGTCACTGCCCTATGTAAAATTGTGATCAGCTGCTGAACAAGCAAACACATTAGTATGTGGATTTCATGTTTTATCTGGCATTAATTAGTACACAATGAAAACAAGTATCTTATCATTCACTGAGGTTGTAGAACTTAAAGAGAACCTGTCGCATAGTTTATACCCCCTTGCTGAGGGCCGTACAAGCTAGCCCCGCCCACCTCACAACTGTTTTTAATCTAAAATTTCTTTGATATGTAGAAACATTGGGAAAAACTGCCCCGGTGGGCGGGGCAACACCCGCTTTGAAAAAAGATTTGAAAAATTAAATGCTCAAAGTACAGAACTTAAGAATAGGGAAACAGCGCTGGAAACAGAGGTCTGACACTAGCTTGTGCTGTCCTGAGCAAGTGGGGCATAACCTATGTGACAGGTTCCCTTTAAAGAAATCATGAAGCTTTAGTAACCAGTCACATAACATTTTGGGTCTCTACCACTGGTATACACATGAATACCTTTAAAATGTTATTTAAACCTATACAATGCATGCTTATAAGCTTTGACAGACCAACCTTCTCTACGTGATTTTAAAATTTTTTTTATGGGATATATATTTCGTTTGAGGGACAGAAAAGTGCAGTAAACCATGGTTTTCTGTCCCACAAATAATAAATAGTTAGGAATTAGACTCTATTACTTTAAGGTTTTCATGCTACTGACTGATCTTCAGCCTGAACTTGGAACAGAGATCAGGCTTCTGTACTTGTACACCAAAAAAGAGGAAAGGAACACTATATAAAGGCGCATACCGAAAATAAGCAAAATAGCTACATTTTTTTTTTAACTAAGGTCATCAAACAGACACACATTTAAAAGCAATTAAAAATGCCTTATGATGGACAGATTTGGAAATTTTATTCATCTTAAAATAATAGGGAAGTAGCACTAAACAGCAACACATACACAAAAATGACATATGACTATAATGGGATACCAATACCATAATACCAGTTAAGATGACATAGTTTAAATAGACAATAAGTAAGAGGCTAAAGAGAAAATGTGTACTTGACAGTGAAATCACAAAGCAAATCAATAAATAATACTAATGTAAAAATATACCACACAAATGTCTAATAGACCAGGTCAATCACAAAGGGTTAATATGTAATGAAGAACAGATAAAGAAAAATATAATCCATATGTTGTGTAGCTTCCTCAGGATTTTCAACCTCTGTGCCATCTTTATGGCATTTTTAATTGCTTTTAAATATATGTCTTTTTGATGACCTTATAATATTTAGCTATTTTGCCTATTTTTGGTGTGCGCCTTTATATAGTGTTCCTTTTCTCTTTTTTGGTATTCATATTTATTAAACTATAGACTGCACCATGGTTTTCTGGTTATTTTGGGTCGTGTCCATCATTTTCTTGTTTTCTGCTCCTGTACTTGTGACCAAATTTATAGCTGAGTGGGGTAATTAAGATTGCCTGTTACTGCTCTTTCTATTCTAGCTTTATTCCTCCTTGTTAAACCTGTTATTTCTTAGTATTTTAGAGTTCTAATTCTCCTGCTCCATGATTTGGTTGCTACCAACTCTCCTGACATTAATCTCCGCTAGTATCACTATGTTTGTTTGTCTTGTATGCTCTATTTTTCTTTGTTGTTTTGACTGTCTTCCCCATTTGCGTTTGTCTTCTTAAATCCCTCTAGTCAGACAACCTGGCTCTCCAGCAACCAAGTTCATCCTGCTTTGCAGTGGGCTCTGGTGTAAAACCTAGAGGGAGTTTTAGACTTTGCCTCCCAGAGGGTGTCTAATTGTAGCTTAGAATGAGTATTTGTCTTTCTGCCTGTTTGGGGAATTGCCTGGCTGGCAATTCCACTCTGAGGAATTGCTTATCAGCAATGTCAAAACTATAGCAACATAATTCAGCCTAACATACAGGATTGTATTTACATAAAAAAGAAATTAAAAAAATCTATTTAATTAAAAAAAAAGAGTAAAGTCATGGAAAAGCTTCAGTTTTTATATAGTTTTAATGACTCCAACTCTAAGTGAGAACTGCAGGACTATGAATCTCTTCCCAACCAGACAGCTGCCTCAGTTATAAAGGCTGGGTTTATACTACGTTATTGACTACATTGGAGGCATTAATCAGGGTACCATGTAAAAAAAGTTACCCCAACGGATACCGTGACGTAGCCCAGGCAGCCCGTAAACATCAATAAAACAAACATGGTCCTATGTGGACTATGTTTGCCCTATTTGCTGGTGGTATACACTTTTTGTGCACAGAAAGCACATATGTTTGACAAATAGAGCAAATGTAGTGAAAAGACATTCTATACTATTAATATCTATTGGCTGGCCAGGGCTACATCATGGTATCCATAAGGAAACATTTTTTCACAGTACCCCAACAGATACCTCCGACAGAGTTAAAAGGGATGTATCGCTTCCTTAGTTCGGCTGATTCACACTGCTCTCAGCTTCTCAACTCTGGAAATGCAGGGGCGTTTCTTCCCTTCCCAGCTGGGTGACATCATCCCCCCCTTCACTGTGCATGCTGGCTCACGAGACTTCCCCCCCCCCCCCCTCCTCTCTGAGTCCACATGTCACTGTGTCTTTCCCTATGCAGTCTTATTTTGTAAGAGCTGTATACATACCACAGGCTGCATTCAATCTAGACTGAGCAACTGAACTCTTTTCCTCTCACAGCTGGAGATGCTCTATGAACGGCACAGATCTCGCTTCTATGCAGGAGAGTTAGGCACCGGGACAAAACTGTTATGTTTTCTCATTGTAGAATCTGTTGCAGTCTGTTTCTGCTGGGTGTGGAGAGAGAAAATGCTATGGCCCCTAACTCGGAGTCAGGCAGGGATCGACACATAATTGTGCTATTTCCTGATTGTGTAAGCCATTCAGTGTAATTCTGTTTCTTCTGCCTGTATAAAGTGAAAATGTGACGGTCCCTTACTCTGAGTGAGAGACACAGCTCAGTGAAAATGACCGGGGGCTGTACAGAATGTAAATGAGCTCTCAGCTAGTGAAATGCAAGGAGGAGGGATCAGCAGGAATTCTACCAGGACTGGAGATCAGTGTAAACAAAAACACAAGATAAGGAATACTGTGAATACAAGACAGCTTTGCTAATGACATCCAATTGCAAAGTTGCTTGTTTTCACTGTCCCCTTATTCTGAAGGCCATTTAATGAAATGATAAAACCCCTTTAAGAACGTAGTGTGTAACCAGCCTAAAAGGTAAAACCTTAAAGGGTTTTATCCCTCATTTGTCTGTTACCAAAAGAAATAATGTAGGGTTCATACCTTTCCAGGACCACAGTCACTTCCATCGGCTAAAGGCATATGTTGAGTTAGACATCCTTTATGCATTCCTTCCGTACTTGTGCACCACAAGCGCTTACACTGTTTCTGTTGGAAAATAAATTGAAAACTATTTAATTACTTTATACTTACCTTCCATGTACAATGTAAAAACGTTGCATGTTTACCTATTACTAAAAAAACCAGTTATAATCACTACTTGGGCAGCTGTGTAAAGGGCTGCATAAAGGTGAATGACACTCTGTGCAGGACCCTTTAATACTGGCCCCAACAATTTTTGCATGTTTGCAGTTTTGTCTGGACTGCTATGCTCAGGTTCTTGCAAATCTACCCATGCTCTACTTCACACTCACCCAGAGCCCTATTTGCCACATCTGCATTATACATTACTTCATGGCTTGGGTGAGGTAGGCCTCATTTGTGTAGTGCCCCCAATGCACCAAATTTCAAATTTAGCAGAATGACTAATTTAACGCTTATTTTAATGTTAGATTCTGTATACGAGACAATTTTTAGAATAACCAAGGGTATCCTTTAATGGCATACATTATAACCAGTATAAATGTCCAGATAAGTCCTGTGATGAGGCCACAGTAGGAATAGATTAAGCAACCTACATAGGAGAAGAGAAATTACAATAGAAGCAAAATATATGACTCTAGGGGACATTTAGATTACATGCTGGCCTTTCTAGTGCATACTAAATCTCCACTCTGACTCAAAGGCATTTGGAAGTCCCCTCTATGATGTCCTTAAACCCTAATATGGCAAATTTTAAGAGGATGTGAAATCTACATTAAAAATGTTTAATAACTTTGCACTACAGTGCATTATTTATGAACTGAAGTGTAACATGTATTATATCCCAGAACTAAATTTACAATTGTGTAGGCTGTTACTGCAAACAGTTCAAAATTCACAGTGCTAACAGCTTCACTTAGCTAATCTAATGCAGAGGAACTTTTGGGGTGTACAGCAAGGGTTGTCTATTTGCTGTATGAATTGCTGTTGTCCTGTAGAACTACTGCAACTGGCATTAAAACAAATGGGTCTTTGCTAAACCTTTTTGGACTGTGCAGAAAACTACCAGAACCCTAGTTTTCCTGTATCAAAAGTCTACATAGTGCACAGTGTAAAGACTGAACTTTCCAGTAGTCAAGCCAACAGAGCAAACTCTATGTAAACACTAGGATATCAAAGTCTGTGCTTTAGAAGATCAGTACAAGTTACTGTAAGCAATGCAAACATTTAAAAGTGGTTAAACTTTATATCAGGGTATATACCAGAAGCTTACATACACTATATAAAAATACACATATGCATGTTTTTTTTTCACTATCTGACATGAAATCAGAATAAACCTTACCAGTTTTAGGTCAATTAGGATTACCACAATTATTTATATTTGCCAAGTGCCAGAATAATGAGAGAGAGAGAAATTTTACGGCATGTTAATTGAAATGCTATGTTGTTTCTATGCCAGATGCAATGGGACTTACACCTTCCAAGAAGTTCAACTTTCCTCCTGTCAGTCCACAAAATCTTCTCCCAAAAGTCTTGGGGATCATCAAGATGTTTTCTGCAAAAGCTGAGATGAGCCTTCTTTTTTGCTCAGCAATGGTTTTCGTCTTGGAACTCTGCCATCCAGGCCATTTTTGCACAGTCTCTTTCTTATGGTGGAATCATGAACACCGACCTTAACTGAGGCAAGTGAGACCTGAAGTTCTTGGTGTGGAGTGTTTTGTGACCTCTTGGATGAGTCGTCTCTATGCTCTTGGGGTAATTTTGGATGGAGGGACACTCCTGGGAAGGTTCACCACAGGTCCATGTTTTCCCCATTTGTGGATAATGGATCTCACTTTGGTTCTCTTTAGTTCCAAAGCTTTAGAGGTGGCTTTATAAGCTTTTCCAAACTGATAGATCTCCGCTACTTTGTTTCTCATCTGTTCCTGAATTTCTTTGCATCTCCCCATGATGTCTTGCTTCTGAGAACCTTTTGGTCTACTTCACTCTGTTAGGCAGGTTCTATTTAAGTGCTAGGGAAATTGAACTCAGCTTCCCAAAGATGTGAGAAAACAGTTAATTTACATTATAAAGGGGGGATTACTTTTTCATACAGGTATTTGATTGCTTTTTCCCTTAATAATAATAAAGACCTTAATTTAAAACACACATTTTGTGTTCACTTGTGTTAAGTTTGTTTAATATTTACATTATTTTGGGTGAAATAAACAAAACCATTCCTTAATGGGATTTGGTTTTTGCCCCAAAACATCCCAAACCCCAGATAATCAAAAAGAATATTTTCGGGAGGGGAGCAAACCCCCTAATTTTTTACCCAAAATCAAAACCTGTAAAAAATTACTCCTCGATAAGGGAGAAATAAAAAATGATGTGTAAACAAAGATGACACAGTTTGTTTTGTTGTGGGTTGTCCTAGTTACCCTTTAGACCTGTACTTATTATTTGTAGCCCTAAACTATATCAGCACAATATTAGGACATACCTGATTTAAAGGGGTTTTATCATATCAGAAATTCAGACATTTATAACATATCGACAGAAAATATCATAAATGTCTAATGTATGCAGGTCTCAAAGGTTGGGTCCTCTTTTTACCCTTTTCAATCTTCAGTCATGCCAACCACCCATACACATCAGACAGAATGTCAACAGAATATGCGAAAAATGGGATGGTTATACCCTTTAAACCTTCTAATTGCAATTTAAAAGAAAAACATACCATATATGAACAAACTTGTGACCCTTTGCCAAACATCAGCTCACATTGTTTGTTGGCATCATATACTACACCAGGTAACTGATTAGAAAAATCATACACACGTCCATTCGGCTTATCAAGGAGACACTCCCCATAGCCAGTACTATATAAAAAAAAAAAAACTCAGAAACATACAGGTCAAAAATGTATGCCTTAAAGGGGTTTTACCATGAAGTAAAAACCCCAGCGCTGGCACTCGCGGTTATCTGCAAGCTGACCATGCATGTGAATAAGGAGAGCAGTACTTGCAGCTGTCCTCCTCATTCACTTCTATTAGAGCTTCTGAAGATATCCGAGTGTGTAAGCTTGGCTATGTTCTGAAGCTCCCATCGAAGTGAATGGTGAGGACGGTTGCAACCACCGCTCTCCTTAATCACATGCACAGTTGGTTCACAGCTCGCAGTAGGCCCCTATCTAGAAATAGAAACATTTGGTACTCCATGTTACTGTCCATAATAATGGCTCCCATGTACTAACTGTATGGACTAAACACTTCAGTGACCTCCTGGCATTTGGGGTAACTGAATAAAAGTTATGGCGGGTGTAATTATTAATAATAATTTATTTATTTAACCAACTTCTGTGTGTAGTTCCTGTGTGTAGTTACTTGTATAAATAGTGTCTCAAGGGGATGTGATGATGTTAATAAAGTTAATTGTACAAGAAGCAAATTAAAAAGCAAAAAGATGAGGCTGGAGAATAAAGTGCGGTGACTTCTCCACAGACACTAGTGACACTGGAGAAGTTCTGTTCCCCAATAATCTACTGTTGCCTGGATACCAGGGATCACATGAACTGTGTGTGATGGATCACGTGACCGTTTTGTCCATACACTCACTCCATGACAGCAATTACTATGGACATGATTGCAGGCTATACCATATAATAATAATATAAATATATATATATATATATATATATATTATATATATTGTCACGGTGCGACCTTAGGTTGGTCGCATGGTTCTTTCACTAGGTGGCGTACGTGCCACCGAGAGCCTTGTCTCGGTGGGGGAAGCCAGGTATTGTCGGTCAGCAGCATTAGGGTGCTGACCCTTATACCTAGCACGGCTAATGTTCAGCCATTAAGGGCTGGCCTTCCCGGAACAACTGCAGATGGGTGGGTGGTTGTTCCAGGTCTTCTGGTTCCAGCCCAGGTATTGGGTGCATCTGGAGCACCTATTAAAGGCCTCCCACGACAGGAGATCAGGGGCGTGGTTGCTGCCAGAACCTGGAGCAGCACTGGAGCTGGAGACAGAGGCTCTGGCCCCCAGAGGCTTGGAAGAAGCCGGAACCCAGTGGGAGACAGGTTTCGGTGAGACTGGACATTAGGTCCTGTTCACATGTGAGAGAGGGACTCTTTACACATGTGTAGTTAGTGGCCAGACGGCTGAGGTTTTGATTTATGTATGTTTTTCTTCTATATACTGTGCCTCAATAAAGCTGGTTGAGGCCAGTTTTAAAACGGAAGACCTGTGTCGGGGTGCCATCCGTTTACAAAAGACGGCGATCCTGCAAGCTGAATACCCCGGGCCGAGCCAAGATGGCGGCCGAAGGCATGTGAGGTGTCACTATTATATATATTTTATATATATATATTATATATATATATATTTATATTATATATATATATATAAATAAATATATATATATATATATATATACATATATATATATATATAATTTAAATTGAATAAATAAAAAAATAAATAAAGATCAAATAAAGACATTTTAAATTGTACAACCCCTTTAAGGTAAAGTTGAGCTTAAGGGCTCATGCACATGGCAGGGCACTCAGCCTGCACACAACGAATAGAGGTTATAAGGCTCTGTGATAAACAGTTGAATGTCCTCCATACATTGGTGTATAGGCTCTCTACAGCCCTGTGTGTACAGAAACATTATCACCTAGAAGCACCACTTCAATTAGTAATATGTTTTTGCACATACAGAGTCTGGAAGAACAGGTCAAGATTTTTCTGTTGCTTTCTTACAACTTCTAATTGATAAAACCTGTATATGCTATATGCAGGTGCCCAACTTTTTAGTATACATAGCTCTGATGCACATACTGTAACTGTAATTCACATGTTGTCAGGACAGATTACTAAGTACTAGAAGCAAACAAGCAGTTTTCTATTAAAAGAAAGTGAGCAGAGATTTTGAGAATCAAAAGGAATTTTGAAAACCATGTTACTCTTTATAAGACATAGAATGTTAAACTGAAATACATCTTGAAAAGTAATTAATTAAGCTAAAATTCAATTTATAACACAATTTCTTTAAAATTAGGTAGTGTTTGAACATTTTTAATTTTAGGACATAGGCCTCGTTCACACAGCTTATTTGGGCACGGATTGGCGCCGTACTCCGTGCCTTATTTGCGCTTCAGTACGGCGCCAATCCGTCCCTGTCATTACGGTAATCCACTGCTCTCATAGAGAACAGTGGATTCCGTCGCTCCTCCCCGCTCGGCGAATCCGCCGGGGGGGGGGGGAGAAAATGACATGCACATTATTTACGGCGCGGACGCGCCGTAAACAATGCATTGTCTATGGGGCCGGGAGCGGCGCCCCCGCCGCGCTCCGGCCCCACCCCGTCCCGCCCCTTATTCACGGCGGATTTGTGAGCTCAATACAGCTCACAAATCCGTCGGGAATAAGCCGTGTGAACCCGGCCATACAGTTTATCTTGTTTGGGTTATGTTGTGTTTATGAGGTTGATGATTACACAAAAGAAGAAAATGTCAACCAAGTGGAAGCTTTACAATGCCTAAGCTTACTTTCATCTTTTATCAGTTAAGAGTCAGTATGGACAAAATCATGAAACAATGCCTTTGTGGAACTTAAAAAATAAATAAAAATATGTACGGTAATTTATTAAATAAACTGTTTAAAAATTATATATAAATCTAAACCAAAGGCAACCTTTATTTTTAAAGGCATTAAAGGAGGCAAAATGTGATCAGTGTAATTACTTACTCAAGGAACTCAGTAATATATTTTTGACTGCATTTAGACCAGGTCCACGGATTTGTCTCATAGCTTAAAACTGCTGACATCACATGGAATTCATTTTTAATTCCTATGTCTTTGCACTTCGAGCTGTCATCGTGTGGCATGTTAAATCTGGAAGGCAAGATAACATGCATAAATAATACATAATTTCATGTGGTCTCTTAAAATATTAACAATAATAATAGCACTAAAAAACACACCATTCATATAAATTTGGGCAGTGCTAAAAATGTTAGTCAATTTGACTAATGTGTCATACTGTCTTTCACATTTTGAACCAACTATGTTTCATTGCATTTCATGTAATTTCAGAATTTAACTCCATAAGCATTTGGCTTAGTAATGAAGTGATTTTTTTTACTTTGTTTGTTTAAACTGTACTGCTTCGAAATAGTATGGCTATGTTCACACGGCTTAATTGCGAGGCGTAATTACCTCGCCGGCCCATAGACTATCATTACTAGCGGCGCGTATACGCCGCTGGTAATTCACATGTCACTTATCTCCCCCCACGGCGTATTGTGCGAGCAGGGAGAGGAGACGTAATCCATAGTTCTCTAGGAGAACTGTGGATTACCGTAATGACTGGGACATATTCCATCCATAATTCGCGCAGTACGACGCGAATTACGGACTGAAATACGTCCCATTTTAAGCCGTGTGAACATGGCCTATGTGTTATGTATTGCATGTTTCATGTTTAGTGTAAATTTTAACTAAGTTTCACTGGACAAATTTCTTTACTTGATGATTTTATGCAATTTGGTCATTCCCAATTCAATTGGATCAGCTTGGAGTAGGAGGCTCAGTTTTAACACTGACGTTCTAAAGAGAAAAGGAAGGGAAATGAGGATAAAAGGCAGATATGCTGGCTCCAGGACCACCAAGTATCTGAACACTTGGAGTATGGAGAAGATAAAATATATACATCAAAGACATCTTGGTCATAATGTTTTCCACAACTGCTTCATGAGATTATGATCAGGGAAGTCAGCCACTTCTCCTATATCAAATGGCAGTATTTTCAGCCTTTGTAAGCCACATAACTGAGTACTGGCTCAAATTATGAATTTTTCATACTCATATTTGGAGTGTTTCAGTCCAGGTGTCTAGAGAGGCTATACAGTTTGATATCTTAAAGGAGTGTTCAATATCTTAACTGAAGTCAAACAATAAAGCCATGTACTGGCATCCTTGGTGGCAGGGGGCTCCTGGGCACTGCACAGAGGGAATGTGGGCTATGGACTTAGCCTGGAATTGAACAGCTGAAATAAGTGCCTGAGGGGGAAGTGACAAGCTAGTGGGAGCCCCCACCTATAGATTCAGACACAATGGAAAGAAGGTTAACCATTGCTAAACCCCTTTTACAAACAGAAAAATGGTGGAAAGAGGATTGAGGGAAACAAAAAAAGTTATAGGAGGAAAAGTGCCAGACCCCAGCAACTGGAAAAATGTACAAGAATGCAGCAGAGGAGAAGCAGTCCTACCTCAAATGGATCAGCTCAGGAAAGAACACTGCATAATCAAGATATAAGGGAAGAAGGATGCTGAGTGAGGCAGAAGAGGAAGATGAACAGTGCCTTTTAGCTCATGCATGGATGTATTGGATGTAGAAAGGACAAGAAGCAATTACCTACAGTCTAGGCCACAAGTAAAAAGTCGGCTCAGAGAGGGAATGCTGCCACTGAACCTTGTGGCTATGCACATTCTGAAACTCGAGAAAATAGCCTCCAGCTGGTAACACGAGATGAAGTCCATGAATGGGGCATTACAAAAAGTAGGTCTGTGGTGGTCTTGGGAAAATACAGGCTGCCAGCAGGAGAAGGAACTTGGTAACTTGTGTAAGGGAAGGAAGACTGGAGCCATCAGTGAGATTGGAGGAAAAAAAGTTAGTAATTGACAGTTAAAAAGAGAAGTCCTCTAGAGAGGGACATGGGAGTGAGAAACCTGGGCAGAAGTGAGCTGGGATAATTAAGAACCTTGCTGCAACATGGCATGCTTTGGTAGGTGGTCAATAAGGGCCTCTGTATGAATGTCACCTCTGGAATGGATAACAAAACAGCCAATCTGGTCTGTACCCTTCTGTTGGCCATTTGAGAGTAAGGAAATACAGTGCAACTTCCTTCACAATGTACTTAAAATATACATTATATAAAAGAACGGACAATCCATATGAACTAAAACTATTGGCAGAAAATATAAAGATCACGGAAACCAGTTCTGTCTGTCTTCTACTGAATTTCTGTGCCCCCAATAAAATATTCCCCCCCCCCCTTTTTTTAAGCAAAAAAAAAGAAACGGGTCCATAGCATGGAAACCAGGGCTGTGGAGTCGGTGCCCATTTTGCAGGAGTCGGTGTCGTCATAAAAGGGACCGACTCCCAAAATCTATAATCAGTTGGTCCAGTTAGTTCGATGCAAAGAGCAAGAGGAATTGGGTCCGGCTGGTGCTGCTGCTCCCATATCTTCAGCCTCATCACATGAGGAGTGTAATTGATTACATGGAGCAGGCAAAGCGCTGCCCCAGGGGAAAAGATTCTGCTCCCAGAGCAAACAGATTTCAGCAACATTTTTCACCTGCTTTCAAAGAAGTAGAAGAGTTCAACCATTCATCAAAACTGACTGTGGCTGAGGCCATTCCTTTATACCATGACATTGTTAGAGATGTTACCCCTGTGGTCACTGCTTTGCCCCCAACCCAAGTTAGTGTAAGGCCCAGTTCACAAGGTTTATACACGCCGTAATTGCGGGACAGATTTCGACCGCAATTACGGTGTGTTCACTGGGGCAGGGCGAGGGGGCCGGCAACTCGCCGGCCCCATAGGCCATGTTCACACGGCTTAAACCTGGACGTATTTCAGTCCGTAATTACGCACCGGAGTGCGCAAATTACGGCTGGAATGCGTCCAAGTAATTACGGTAATCCACAGTTCTCATAGAGATCTATGGATTACGTCTCCTCTACCTGCTCGGCGAAGTCGTCGGGCGGGGAGATATGTGACTTACCAGCGGCGTATACGCGCCGCTGGTAATGCAAGTCTATGGGCCGGCGAAGTGCCAGCCCCCCACTCCGCCCCCGGCCACATGCCGTGATTGCGGGGCGTAATTACAATTACACCGTGTGAACCTAGCCATAGACATCCATTATCCACGGCGCGTATCCCACCGGGATAATGTGCATGTCACTTTCTCCCAACGAGCCGGATTTCGCAAGCGGGGATAGGAGATGGAATCCATAGTTCTCTATGAGAACTGTGGATTACCGTAATGACTGGGGACAGATTTCAGCCGTATTTGAGCGCAATATGTCCCCAAATCAGCCATGTGAACATAACCTAAGAGGCTGTTCTCTAGCCTGGAAATACTGAGATCAGATGTGAGGTCATGTATGCAGGATCTGATGGAGGCAATACTATTTCTCAGAACAAATTCAGAGACTCCACAAATGTTTCTGCAGTGTTTTGCATATTTACAATTTTTTTGTGTTCTAAAGTCATATCCAATAAATATATTTTAAACTGACAAGCAAAAGGGTAACAATGTTTTGAACTTGACTTTCAGGTTCCATATCTCACCATCCACTACAGCTTTGTACATGAGGCTACTGTCATTTTATATACAGTCATCTTACATATCTTATACATAAATTTGACTTGCAAGTATTTAGCATCTGCTTAGTTCTGCAGATTCTTTCCTGTAACTGCATTGTTACTGTTTTGCTCCTAAACATCAAAATGTTAATTTTTATTATTTTGTTTGTATTTGGGAAATCCACCTTTTGGTTTTCAATACTGTGTAGATCTCTTCTACACATTCCCAATGTTGGTGCAGACTGGACTTGGATACAAATACAGCTTTTTCTTCAACTCTACCCACAAGTGTTCAAAAGATCAAAACATTGTTACCATTCTGATTGTCAGTGTCTGTTCTACCTAAATAGCTTGATTATTGTATCATAAGGTGATAAACAGCCTGATGTTACCATTATACTACAGTTAAGATTATCACTTAAACATGCGCCATGTATGAGGGAGTCAGGAGTCGGAGTCAGGAGTCGGAGGTTTGGGAAATTGAGGTGTCGGAGTCGGGCTTTGGTTCGATTTACAGCCTAGGAAACTGAAAATTTTTATTGCGTGTTCAATGATGACCATCATTGGGGTTTTTTTGGACACACACAGCTGAAACATGAGACACATTCAAAGCATCTCTGCGCGACCAGGGCACCTCTCTCTAGGTCCATATATCCTAACAGGGCATTTAGCTAGACAACCCTTTTTAAGATTTGTTTGTATATGCAAAAGTTGATTATGGATGCTATGTCTCAGCACATTTTGCTAAATAGGTCTTCCAAAAACACAGATTAACAGATTTCTCTGACCAGTGTTCAGCCTGAGTCAATTGCAGAACTGGGTGTAAACAGGAGACCAGGAGACAACCCAGCTCTAGCCAATTATTATTCTTAAAATAGAAAACCCCTTTAACCTGTAAGGTTGTGTCTTCATTTCACTTCTCAATTTTATTTTTCTGTCCGGTCTAGAATGCTGGACCAGGGGAGGTATCAAAAACCCGGGGGGTAGGACCCCCAGAGCTATAATGGGTCTGGTTATTTTGCTTGTAAAACAGTGCTGTATGTTTCATCTTTTCCAAAAAAGTTTTAAGGGTTTTGGACTGGAGTCTTAACACAGTCGAACACTATAAGTGTTAAAGTAAGGAAAGTGTTAATTTTTTCCTTCCCAGTACAATCACATAGAAAATAAAGCACTACACAGTGCTATTAAAAAATCAATACCCCGCTTACCCCAGTGAAAAACCCAAGCACAGCTAGCAGCCAAGTAAGAAAAAGGGGCCCAATGGTAAGTCTAGTCGTTTTTTGGCTGCATTGCATCAGGGTCAGGCTTTCTCGGGAAAAAAAAGTACAATTGTCTTGAACAAACTGACTGCTAAAACAGAGAAAATTCTGCTCAAAGACCATTTTAATTGGGGTTTGGGACTGAATAAGCCATAAGAGCAATGTGTGACAGGAGACAGCTGTGTATCCATCCTTTCAAAGGGCAGTGCATGCTCAGGTCACCATAAGCCCGTGAAAGTGAAGAAAAAAACTGATAGTAGTGAGGAATGCATGCCTAGAACAAAGTCTATGGCCAATGTTGATGGGAAAAGGGGGGGAAGGGACCCGTTTTGGTTGTTTTTCATATGCATGTAAATTTGGTTAATATATAATATTAAACTGGAGTCTGTATTTCTATATCTATGCAGGTGTTTATACCACTCCTTTGATACATGGTGTATACATTATATATTTTCAAGCAACAGCAGTAAAAGATTATGTAGGGGATAATAGGGCAATAAACAGAAGACTCGGAATTCATTTTTGGGAACTTATAGGGTATCCTTACCTTTTTTGATCTGTCCATAATCCCTTTTAAATGAAAAGTTGGGCACAAAAGTGAAAAAGCTAAGTGTCTTTAGCAAGAAATATGGGTGGTTTTTTTTCGCCTGTTTAATAGCTGAAATCATTGACCCTGGGTTTTGGCATTATGTTAAAAAAAAGACAGATGCTGCTAAGATTAATATTAATATTATGCATGTACATAACAGATCAAACCCTGTTTCCCCAAAAATAAGATAATGTCTTGTATTACTTTTTGCTCCTAAAGAAGCGCTAGGTCTTATTTTCAGGGAATGTCTTATTTTTTCCATGAATAAATTTTTTTTGTAAAAAACAAAATGGCAGATCTTGGGCCCGGTTAGCTTTTTTCCTTTTTGTGGGGTCTGGGGGGGTTTATGTGGAGCGGGGTGCAGTGTATTTGATAACGTTAAAAAAAATGTGCGGAAGAGCCAAACCCCGGGCAAAAATCACAATGTACATTTACAGCCCTGGGTCTTTTATTAATGCTTTTATGTACACGGGGGGAATTTTTTTATACTACTAGATCCCTGTGCCCCAAACATCAGTCATTTATTATGCGGAAGAAAAACCACCCTCGCGAGTGCACCGGGGGGACGTCCATGCCCGAAGAGAAGAAGGAAAAGAAAAAAAGGGAGATGGGTGCTGGGGGAAAAAAGAGAGAGGTTTTATTTGCCCCCTTTTAAAAAAGGGTCCCCCCCCGGCGCTCAGGCGACGTTTTGTTTGTTTCCGATTGAAGGTGACGATTAAGTGCATAGATGTTATATTGTATATAAAAACTTCCACACCCCCCCCCGGTGTTATTACATTTAAGTATTAGTCTAAGGGGTAGAATCTACATGCTTGGGCTTGTAGCTCCTTATCGCTAAATGAGGCAGCTAATATAGAAGCTTTATATATATATATATATATATATATATATATATATAATATATATATAATATTATATAATATTTTCAAAGATTGTGTCATTATCCACATTGAAACAAGTACTGTATCAGCATGGGCTGAAAGGTCACTCTGCCAAAAAGTAGTCATTACTCCGAAAGAAACATATAAAAGCCAGATTAATGTTTGCAAATACACACAGTAAGAAAGACCTACACTTTTGGAGACATGTCATGTGGTCTGAAGAAACTAAAATTGAACTGTTTGGCCATAATGGCCATCGATTCGTTTGGAGGAAAAGGGGAGAAGCTTGAAAGTCTAAAAATAGCATCCCAACTGTGAAACACAGGGGTGGCAGCCTAATGTTATGGGGTTGTTTTGCTGCAGGAGGGACTGGAGCACTTCACAAAACAGATGGCATCATGAGGAAAGGAGATTATGTGGCAATACTGAAGCAACATCTCAAGACATCAGCCAGGAAGTTAAAGCTTGGGCGGAAATGGGTCCTCCAAATAAACAATGACCCAAAGCATACTGCCAAACTGGTTACAAAGTGGCTTAAGGATAACCAAGTCAATGTTTTGGAGTGGCCATCACAAAGTCCTGATCTCAATCCTATTGAAAATTTATGAGCAAGGCGATCTACAAACATGACTTATAGTTACACCAGTTCTGTCAGGAGGAGCAGGACAAAATTCCTACCAACTATTGTGAGAAGCTTGTGGAAGGCTATCCAAAATGTTTGACCAAAACAGTTTAAGGGCAATTCTACCAAATACTAGTAAAATGTATGTAAACTTTTGACTTTGCAGAAAGTAATAAAAATGCCTTAAAAAATTCTCTCTCATTATTCTGGCATTTGGCAAATATAAATAATTGTAGTAATCCTAATTGACCTACAACGGGTAAAGTTTATTCTGATTTCATGTCAGATAGGGAGAAAAACATGCTTATGTGTCTTTTTATATAGTGTATGTAAACTTATTATATCAACTGAATCTTACATTAAAAATTGAAAACTGGAAAATACTTACACATGTCCCAGTTCATGTGCTATGGTGAATGCTGCACCTAAACCATTTTCCTCGCTGATAGAGCAACTCCGTTGAGGGTCACATATTGTACCAAGTTCTGCTAATCCTAGAAATTAAGATGCAAACACACAAATAAGCAATATTTCACTGTATTATTCTACAGCTTTAAATAATCATCATCATTGTCTATATTTAATAAATACACTTTGTAAATGACATCTTATTTTAGCTTTTAAAAGGTGGTAATGATCTATGTAGAAATCATATATTTGCTAGAAATGGAAGAAACAGAAAAAGTGTACATTTTTGGCAAGTACAAAAAACGGGTAGAAATGCTTCACATTTTTTGAGAGATAAAAACTAAATTAAATAATTTAAATGTAGACCAAATACTGTAAAATATATAGAGCTATAAAAAATTGCCTAATTTGTCAAACTACTACACTAATGCCATGTACAATTACATATCTCTTTTGCATGTTCCCAACACTTTGAGACATTTTTATTTCTAAAATAAAGTGACTCCAATAAAATGCAAAGCATACAGTATTGCACCCCATGTACTTCCTCTTACATACTTATATAAGGCTTTATTCAAAACATTTGTTCAAATTTTTTATGTAGATAGCCAGAATCGTCTCACAATAACATAACTTCTTACCTAAAGTGTCACATTTATTACTGGCTCTGCAAATATCTTCTCTATATAAACTAAAAGAAAAAAAGAAGTTAAATATACCAAAACCAGAACATGAAATATGCATCCAAAAATGCAAAGGGTCAGCATTAGTGATCAGCGAATACGATGACCATCGACATCGGACGATGGTCGATAGTCGGCCATCATCGACAAGATAGTCGATAGTCGATGGTAGATTATGATCGATGACCATTAAAGTATATGGGAGAGCAATAACACCTTATTCTTACACCCAAATAGGGCTGGAGAAGCTTAAAATTAATATCCCCACAGTCCAATGGATACCTGCTACATCTTAGGCAACACACTTAGGTTATAAAAGCCACAGAAACAAAGTCAGACCATTCACTATCCCTGTCTTGCATCACAGCATGAGCCTTAAACCTGCATGACCCACAAATTAAAAAGTGCCAGAAGGAGTATGATTTGAACATCATTTGTACTTTAAATGGACAATTGAATATCCCTGTCTGGAACGCAGCATGAGCCCCAACCTGCATGACCCCCAGATTTAAAAAGTGCCGGAAAAAGGAGTATTTCAACCACCATTTTAGTTTAAGGACATTAAATATCTGTCCGGGACCGCAGTA